>AGDA01094640.1:0-16894 GCA_000281935.1 Mengenilla moldrzyki | reverse complement strand
CCCTTATTTTATCCCATTCGGGGTAGAATTAAGCAAAGTCCTTTCTTAGTGGATGCCTACGTCATAAAATCTACCTACGTGCCAAATTTTAACCGAATCCGTCCAGTGGTTTAGGCTGTGCGTTGATAGATCAGTCAGTCACTTTTGAGTTTTATATATATAGATATAAATTTGTAAAAAAATGTTAATTTATATTTATTTTTCGCACGAAGTGTGACACTTTTTTCAGTAATTGTAATTCGGGTCATAAATTGGTATTTTTTAACTCTAGAACTTGTATCTTCGTTTATAGAAAAAATTTAACCTTTTGTGAAAAAGACTAGAATCGACGTTGACTTTTTACAATAAGTTTTAAAAAACATGTTAGAAAAACGTTATAAATGAGAAGAATTCTTTTGAATTTCAAGTCTGTTTTGATTTACACCAAAAATGAATTAAAATACTTATGTGCCAAAACATGATTATAAGATTATTTGTTTCGTGTTGAAATAATGTTGCAAATATGTTATTCTATATGTTATTCCTAATGTTTTGAAGCATGTTAATTTCCTAGTTACGAAACACTTTTACAACAAGTTTTTTCTATCCAGTGTTGAGATAGTCTTCTATAGCATGATTATAAAAGATTGTTTTCCATACTGAAATAATGTTGTAAATATGTTATTCCATATGTTACTTTTAATGCTTTTAAACAAGTTGTTATCCTGGCTACGAAGCTACAACAGTTCTTTTTTCAAATTTGAAACTGTCGTTAGAAGTTTGCAATATTCAGCTTTAAGTTATCGTCTTTTTGTTCGTATTGAGGATTAGATTTGTAGAGTTTAAAGTATTATAAATTCATAATTGTGGCAAATTTCGTTAGTATTGAACTACTGTAACAGACGTTATAATAAATTTAAAAAAAAATATTTATAATTATAAAACAGCAATTAAAAAGTAAAACATAATGACGTTATATGAAAATAGTAATCAAAATGTTGGAAAACAACACTACAAACATTTTTAAAATCTCGTTGAAAAATTATTTATATATCACAAAAATATTATCAGAAATATGTTTGAAAACATTTTTGAACACTTATTTACAAACATATTACAAAACACTTTCAGAAGTATGTTGAAAAAGAATGTTAAGATTGCTTTAAAAGTTTTTTACTAATACAATAAAACAACATAACAATAACATAAAAAACATGTTAAGAAACAATGTTAAAAATGTTTTAAAACAACGCAATAAAAGCATGTTGATATAACATGAAAATAAACGACAAAAACATATTAAGAAACAATATTAAAAAAGTTTTAAGAAAACTTTCATATTGTAACATATAAAACATGTCACAGATCATTGTCAAAATCATGTTTAAAAAACTTAAAAATAACATTTATAATATGTATAAATATCTATTAAATGTTACACAACATTGTTAGAAAAATGTTTAAGAGATGTTACAGGAACATATTTATGCAGAAAAAATATTTAAAGCATTTTACAAATATATTGTTTAAAAATGTTGTAAAAACATATTTATGATACAAAATAATTAATTAAATCATGCTCTAAAAATAATTAGAAAATGTTAAGGAATGTATAAGAAACATGTTTTTAACATTAAAAGGACATGTAAAATAAAATCCAGAACGTTGTTATAAAGGTGTTATAATTTGTTCTAAAACATTAACATATTTGAAAAATACTCTGACACATATGGTATTATCTGTACATACTTTCAAAATAAACTAAACATATGAAGAAAGCTAAGTAAACTTTTTAACTCTTTGTCGTTATTTTATTATTATTATTTTATTTATTTCTCTTAGCAAAAATGAGTTTATTGAAATTTTCCAAGTGAAAGTTGCATAAATATGGATAAAAAAAAATAACAATGTCTGCCATCATTAATTTTTTTAAATTTTACCATTACACTATTACAATAGTAACTTTCTTCAGAAAGCCAACTAAAAGCACAGATTTTATTTTCGCTGTGACCCTGACAATGACCTTGATCGAAAACCTGAGATTCGTCACTTGAGCATTCAACTGGACAACGTACTCATTAATCCACTTTCATAAAGTCTCTTTCCTTATTCCATTAGGAAACAACTTGATGGATCAATTTTAAAATCGTAATCGTGTATGTACATAATAATTACTTTTCTTTAATTACAATAAGTTAATATTGGAAAAACAGATTAAGAGAACATCTTAATTTCATCTTAAGTACTTGAAACTTATCTGTACATTTTGTCCAATTGTTTTTTTATCTAGTAACATTGGAAAAGCTTAAAGTAGTTTTTTTGAGGGAATGAAATTCTAAATTTATTGGTATGTTTCATTTAAAATTACTCTGATGATTTCTAAAAGCTTAAGTTATGGGTATAAATTATTGTTTGTGTGTACAGTTTTCTTTTTTCATATCTGCTTTTAATACTAAATATATAACTGTATAGTTTTAGCTTTATAAATGAAAGCTTATAATGTCTTAACTACATTGAGAATTGAATTTTTTTATCTTTTAATAATTTGAGCGAGTAAAATTTATATTTGAGCGCACAAATGTAATACTTAACCCAGAAGTTCTCAATCTTTTCCAGTTCATGGCTTCCTAAATAATCATTTTTTTCGCGGCTCCTTCAATTCAACAATTTTTTTCGTAAATTTTTGACTTTTTTGAAAACTTGAGCTTTTTTTTAAAGGCGATTACCAATTTAGCAGCGAAATATTAAAAATTTATACTTACTATTTTCCTTAGTATACTATAAAATATCTAATTTCAACTGTTTTAGTAACATATTGAGACCGGAAAATTACCGAATTGTTTAAATAAGTATTTCGCGGCTTCTAATTGGTTCAAATTATTTAATGCATCTCAGGGAAAAATATTGTTCTGATTAAGCAACAAAATATCGCTGAAAAATAGTTTGGAATTAAATTTTGTAACCGAAGAAATCCTGAAAATAATAAACAAGTTTTCCACAATGTTTAAAACTGGCAAACCGTTTTTTTTTTTAATTTAATCGGGGTTTAAAAATTTGATGCCGAAGAATTTGACTTTTTGCTAATTCAGTGAAATTTTTGTCAATTTGACACAAAAAATTGAATGTTCCCAACAAACCATATAGAAATATTCAAAATACTTTTTTTCATGGGGGATTCTATATCAATTCTATATGAAATTATTATCACTTTAATTTGGAAATTTATTGGAATTTCTGTTAAAATTAAATTTAAATGTTTGTATTTTTTAACATATAGATTTTATATGGAAACGTAATAGAAAAAATATAATTTTTTTTCCATATTTGAAAATAAATAATTCACTATTTAAAATATATGGAAGTAAAACAGAAATAGTATATAATTCGTATGGAAAAATTGAAAAAAAGTATTCTTTTTACAACCATATTGATTCCTTATTGTTTCAGTATTAAATGGTTTGTTGGGTTCTTATTCATCAAGTCTTTTTTTTGTCAATTCGATATAAATGAATCGATTCCTGCACTTTATAATTTAAATTTCTTTCCAATTGTTAATATTCTGTGCGCAGAGAAAAATAGCGCTGCTATCAATGGTGGACTGTTTCTCCTTGATAAGAGCTTATAGTTTTAATATATTTTTAGTTTTTCATTTTAAATCAATTGTCTATCGAGCTATGTAAAATGAAAGTTTGTTGTAAATTATTCGAAAAGCCTATGCAAAAATGGACAAACTTTGTGGTTCTAACAGTAAGATGACTTTCGACAGTGATGAGCAGCGGAACACAACAGTAGACATAATTTAATGTAATTTTTTAATCGAATGCTAATATCAGTGATCAAATTGTTAGCTTATGTCACGTTAGAAATAAATTTTGTTGAAAATTTGCGTTCTCCAATAAAGAATAATCTCTTAAAATTTTTAATTTTTTGTTAACATTATTTTATTTAATTGAATAAATACTTCGTTTTTTATCTTTTTTTTTTACAATATTAAATTAAAGTGTTTAAAAAGCAACTAATCGATTTTTCACTTTAAAAAAAAAACTGAACCCCACATTGAGAAAAAAATTTATTAGTGTTTATAAAAAAAAATTACAAAGACTACTCAAAAAGCTAGTACCTATAGTGAAAACTAACTTTTCTAGTACTGTTTATGAATTTCAAGTAATAAGAAATCCTGTAATCAATAAAAAAAAGTTAGTAATACTTAATAAAAGTTTTATAAAGCTTATTAACATATATGTAATAAATTTTACTACAATTTTTATTAAATACTATTTAAAAAATTAATGTCTAATATAATTGCAGATATAAATTTTAATAAATTTTTCAATAAAGAGTTGAAATGAATCCTAACGTGAAAAGAACGGTATTCGAATTTTGAAACATAATGACGTCAAATATTTAAAGATTTGAAATAAACCGACAAAAGTAAATTGTGAACTAAAAATCAATTGAATTTTTTTAATGATTTTTTTTGAATATATAAAAAAAATGTAAGAATAAAAAAAAATTCAGAAGAATCATAAAAAAAATTACTTTTTGCATTAAGCGTAGTATAGAGAAAGCATACACAAATATTCTTACAATTTGTGAAAAACTGTGTGTTATTATAATTATTTTAATAATAAGTTAATAGTAATAATTATTATTATTTTTAAATATTATTGATATTTATTATAATATGTTTATAAGCTTACAATGACGCGTAATATTCAGATATTAAACTGAAAAAAATGTTACTTACAGGCTTCAAAAACAAGATATTTAATATTAACTACTAAATTCTTTATAAAGAATATTAAAAAATATCGTATTTTCTCTATTAAATTAAAGTAAAAACTTTTTTATTTATTGTTATTAAAAAGGTAATAAACTCTATTATATAGTTTCATTAAACATTATTAATTTTTTTTATGCAAATAAAATAATAAACTTTTCAAAAAGAATTATAAAGAATATTATCTTTCATTATTACTCTTTACTAAAACTGTTTTACTAAACAAGTTTACTAACTTTTTCTCTCAGTGCGGTTTTTAGTTTTTTACAAACCCTATTTGGAACGTATTAAAAATGACATATTTTAAATATTAGTATAGTTTATAACATGTTTCAAAAACTTGTGTGAAATATTGTTTTTTTAAATATGTCTTTGCTCACTAAGATATATGGCACAAATCAAATTTATGATTAGACATTATTTCTGAATTTAAAGAGAGTGAAAATTAAATTAGATTCTATGATAAAATTGTTGAAATTGTTTACAAGGTGTAATTAGAATTAATGTACTTGTAGATGAAGAAAATGGAAATTTGAGATTAAATTATAAACATAATTAAGTAAGTTCGTGTTGAAAATTAATTTTGCACTAATTAAGGAAGAGAATTTTAAGAAAAAACAGACAACTAATTTATATGAATGTTTACGAAATGTGTTTTGTAAATGGAAAACGTACAGAAAACGAAATTGTTTTATGGAGAAAGTTGATATGCTTCATGTTTGATGGATGCTGGCACCATTTCGTGCTATGTCCGTTCGTCCATCCGTGAAACCGCTTTTCTCGCGTTCATCGTTCACAATTACATAAACTTATGCACTCTGAACACATTCACTTTATGTTTTGCACACCAAAAGCTAAATGCTTATTACACACTTTCATTTCGCGTACAGACAAGTGGCAACGCTGCATTCGAATTATTTGACTATTTTCAAATGTATGTCTAAGACTATTAAGTTACGTTAAAAGTGTATTTTTAATTAACCAATGAACCAAGCTATGATAAATTAATCACTATGATATCACTATGAAAAGTAAATTGGAATATTATAAAAGGGATAAGAAAATTCCTTCTTTTAAATATGTTGCTTTTAAGTAGAAAACAAGTTATCACTGTGATGTTGTAGAAAATTTTTCTATACGAAATTTACATTATGTATATTATTTTCAGTCAGAGTGATTTCCTTTAAAAACGTTTTATGAGTGTTCTATTTTTTTATATTATCCCTGTGATAAACTTTTTGTTGATTATCACAGTAATAGTATAAAATAACTTTACTTATTTAACACAGTGAAGTAAGGATTATATCTATACGACACGAAAACTTTATCAATTTAGTGTAATATATTACAAGAAATTTGTGTTTTTAACAATACTGTGATATTCATTGGTTCACAAAGTATACATAGTAATAGTATAGTAATATATAGTACCCTTGCAAGCCAATAATATTTGTAGAACAGTAACAATTTTTTATACACTTTTAGAAAATAGGTTTTTTTCAAATATTATCTTGAAAATATTTTATACATATTCTAACATATTTGTAGAAACATACGTGTCTCAAATTATTTAGAAAATATCTTTTTGAAAATTTTCTGATTTTATTTGAAATCTAGTTGGAAAGAAAATTTTGCTATCACTTAATTTGTGAATAAGGGTAATAACATATTAAACGTTTGAAAAGAATTCTGAGACAATGTAATTTTCAATTAAATATTGAATACACATTTTTTAAAAAACATTTATCAAAACATATTTACGAAATATGTATTATCAATTTACTTATTTGTTAATTTCATTTAAGATTCAATGGATCTTTTTAAATTGAATGAAAAGAGTAGTAAAATGATAAAGCATAAGAATTTTGGTGACATTAAAAATAACTGTACTCTTGAAATCAAAAGTCACATCTAATATGAATGTGTATGTTTGTAATAGGTAAAAAAAATGTTAGAAAACTTTTATCAAAATTTTAGAAAAAAAATGGAAAATTCCATGTAAATGACGTACGGTGACAAGTCATACGCTTGAATGCCAATTTTTAGTTAAAATTTCACACGTAGTAACTTATGACATTAAACTTTTCATTGAAAAGTGAGAAATTTCGACATTGAAGTTTTAAAAATTGCAAATTTCTTCAATACTTTAATACAAGCTATAACCATTATAATGTTATAATCTTGTATAATATACGTGGTGTATTTGATGTCGTTAAAATTCAAAAGCTCATTAATATTTAACAAATATTAATTTATTTTATAACCAATATTTACGAAACTTATGTATAGTATATAGCAGGGTGGCCAAAATGTCGGCCGCAAAGGTTTTAAAAGTAGCATGCAGAGCTATAATTAAATAATTTACTTGCAATGAAATTTTATATTTAAGAATGTAAAAATACTTAAAAATATAATAACACTTAAGTACGATTCTAAACTATATCTCAATGTTTACAACAGATATATGCTAAACAAACAAAACAGCTTTTTAAAACAGATAATGGTTCATAACGTGTTCATAATCGTCTGCTAAATATATTTAATAAAATAAATCGTCCCTAAGGAGTAAAAGTTTGACTACACTTGATATATAGTTTTTTCCACTTTATGAACATATTCGTTAACATTCGTATAAAAAAATTGTGTTTAATAAATATGTTTCGAAAATATTTTATGTATCTTTCTTAAATTTATAAATAAAATATTTTCTTAAGGTAGGAAATAGATACATGTTGTACACATTTTATTCATATGTATAAATATGACCAATATATTTTTCCTTCATAAAAAAGATTTTATCCATATATTTTAGTCCGCAAGGCTGATTTTCCTCTATATGTTACAAGAATTTTTTCTTCTTAAATTTACTTAAATTTAGCCTTATCGTTTTTTATTAAAACTATTAAAAAACAATTTTAACTACAAGTTCAAAAACACCTAATGTAGGAAATTAAATTTTAAAGTATTATTCTAATAGAATATATCGCTGTTTAAATAGTTACTATTGATACGCATAATGTATAAAAATTGATAAGAAAGTTGATACCAAAATTGCGAAAAAAATAATTTATATTTTTACAATCACAAAAATAATCACTTAAAATTAGTAGAAGATCATACAGTATGTGAAACCAGTTGAAAAAAACCTTAAAATTGTTAGAAACGTTCAAATAGTTTTAGAAGAAGCAAATTCTTACAGCTTTAAAGCTCTTTTCAATTAGATACGTATAGTGTCAGAATTTCAACTAACTTTAAATACCAATTTTTGTGAGTGTAAAATTCAGAAATTGGTAAATACATTTACAACTTAGTTTTAGTCCACGCTATACTAAGTAGGCAAGCAACGTGAATAATATCTTTCAAAATATTAAAAGAACGCTTGTGTTTTTTAACATGTTTTGACACTTTAAAACAAGACTTATAATAAAATATTCTTAGCGTTTTTTTTATATTTTTTTATATTTATAAATAAAAATTGTAAAAACTTTAGAAAAACAGATTTTTAATAGTTTTATAAAAGTTTTTTTACATTTAAAATATGTGTTGACGCTGATTAAAAAAAATGTGCTTTTCTAATAGATTTAAACAAATAAACGACTAATAATTTGTACTTTTAAATGTGTATAAATACTTATTTTATCATATGTAAAAATAATTTTTTACTCAGCAAGTAACACTTATGAGTTTTTGATGTTGTAAAATTAAGAAAAATTTAAACTGTGCGTGTTAACAGTCTATTCGTTTTTGAACACAGTATTTTTTTTAGTAAAAATATACTAAAAAAGTTACGTTTTTTTTTAACTCTTACGGAGTAAAAGTAAAAAATTCACATACTTAATTTTTGATAGTCAATTTTTATTTTAGTGAAAAAAGAAAACTTTCAAAATAAAAAAAAGAAATGAGAATTATCGACAATTTTCAATAATCATATTGAATATAAATCGACGTGTGTAGAAAGAAAAAGCGTGCCATGTGCAATTTTCTAAAAGGAAAACCATCGATAATATTGTTTTCTTAAGTTACATTCTGGGCCCCCAAGAAACTTATACATAGACACAATATATATATATATATATATACGATAAAACCGAAACCGTTCTCTTGAATTCAATAAAAATCGAATTGATGAAATTGTTTTATAGAAAGTTAATATATCAGTAATTGTGGCTGCACTAATTTTTCATTCAATTTTTTTATATGTTTTTGAACAGTTTGAAATCACTTTTATCCCAAATTCTTTATTAAGGCATCTATATATGTATATGAAAGGCTGAAATTGGTACTTACTAGAGTTAAATAGGCTTTCATTGTCTCTCTCTTGTGATACCAAACAAAATTATTCAGCACACTTTAAATTGAAGAAATTCGAAGTACTTTTTTATGTGTACGTTTGTGGGTAAAAATCGCGAACAACTTTCCGAAATGACTTTCGAATTCGTAAAGACACCTAAGGAGTCTCAAGAAGACACCATATAACTAAAACCAGAGTCCCTCTTCTTTAAATATTATATATACCCACAATTTTCATGCCCGGCTTCGAACTTTCCACCGTCGACTTAACGCTGTTCTTCGTTTTCAATTTCGTCTATTGTTTCGTTCTTAAACACTTTGAAACCGAAATCGATTCTATTACCGACCTCAGAACCTTTCAAAACTGTTCCTTAAACATTTCAATGCTTTCGTCCATTAATATTACGCGTAGGAGAACGTTTTTCTAAATTAAAACGAGTAATAAGTACTACTACAAAATAATATGTTTCTTAAACATATAAATATATATGAAAAAAAATTCTCAACTGCCTGTCTCTAATTTATTCAGAATTAGTACAGTTTAATATTCAATTAAGTAAGGTAATTTTCTCAACAGTTTCTACGAAAATCTAGAAGCTCTTGATTTTATTTTAGAGTCTGTGTGGAATTGAACTTGAGGTTTCCAAATACTGTCAAGGAGTCTGTACAAAAGCAATATGAGAATCAAATAAATAACAATGAAATAATAGCAATTTTTACATCTAGAATAAGGTTTAAAAAACCCGAAGTTTTTCAGAAACTGGGTTTCGGTTATTATTCAAATCAAAAAATCGATTAATCTTTTTTGCTTAAAATTGTAAAAGAAAAAATTGATAAAAAATGATGTATTTATTCATTTAAAAGAACAATTACAAAAAATTAAAAATTCCAAAAGATCTTCCTTAATTCGCAAAGGCAGTTTTATGCAAAAATTATTACTAGATGGCGCGAACTGACAATTTGATCGCTATATTACAATTTGACTCAAGAAAAATCGTATCAAATTATGTTTAACTAGAAGCGATTGTTGCGCCCGTCTCGGTCGCAACCCACTTCACCACTTCCAAGTAAAGTATCAAATGGTCTGGAAACATAGACTAAAAAGCATCCTGTGTGCGCTCGGAAATTCCAAATTTCATTTGAAAATACGTAAAAAGTTCAAATTTAGTGTTCAAATTGACTACAAATTGAGCGTTCTAACAAAAAGATAGAATTAACCTGTTGTATTAAAAAAAGTTTAAATTAAGTGTCCAGTAAACGTTCAAATTTAGAGTTGAAATTGACAATAATTGAACGTTCCTACACAAAGAATTAAGTTTTTTATATATATTATTATTTGAGAGAAATTTGTCTCATAAAGTGTGGGCGTTAATTCATTTATATCAAATCGACGAAAGTTGACTTATAAAAATAAGAGGTTAATTTTTTTTACGTCAAATTGAGATAAATTTAACTTAATTAGCAAATTTAAGTTATTTTGTACCGAACTGACACAATTTAAACCGAACAAGTAAAACGTTAAATTCTTTGGTATTAACCCTAGAAAACAAGGCAATATTTTTTCCGTCAAGTAACGGGTCTAGTGGACCCGTTTGAGTATTCCAGGGTTAAATTTGTAAACCCTGATTGAATTGAAGAAAAACTCGGCTTTTTGAGTTCTGAAAATTTTAGAAAAACCCGCTTTGTCGCTTTCGGATTTCTCCGGTGGTAGACCCTAATACAGAATGAAATATAAGTGTTTTTGGGTACATATAATATAAAAAAGTTATTTTTTAGTTTCCACTCAATTTTTTTAGCAGTTTATAGAAAATATATAAAATAATAATTTAGAAGATATTTTTTTTAAAGTTTATTTGTTAAAAATTAGTTTGTTAAACTGGGCAAATATTTTTGATGAAATAAGTAAACAATATTTATCGAAAATTCAAATGCTTTTCAATAAAAGCAGTATTTATTATTTGAGTACTAAGTGTTATGTAATACCATTCATAAGTAAACATTACTGGGGTAATTTAAAGTTTTCTTCGTAAAATGTTAATGAATTTTTATCGTAATTTATCTAAAAGAGATGTCAAGTATGTTTTTCAATATTTAAAGCTCCCACGAATACTTATTCAACATAGTTGCTTTTTTCCACAGAGAAGTAATGATTCTAAAAATTGTTTTTCTCTATATTAAGCAATATTTAACACGGACTTATAGAAATGGGCTGGTCGTCTAATACGTTTCTTGTCGGCCAACATGAGTCATGTTACATAACCTCTTACGCTTTGAAGCTGCGCGAAACGGTATCCTCCATGTTTTTTAAGAAATTCCCTTACAAACGGTTGACGTTGGAAATCAAATTTTGAGAAAATTAATGCAAACATCCGTTAAATAAATCATCTTAACTGAAAGAACAATTGTCTGGGTTGCGATTACCACAAACTTCACATTTTTTTACTTTATTCCTATTAAGTATTCAATTCAAAATTTTAAAATTTCAAATAGTGAAATAGGCGTCAACGCAGTTTGTAAGAGGTCTATTTATGTCGGCTGACAAGAAAAGCACTAGATGAGCAGTCTATTTTTATAAGACCGTGATATTTAATTAATGAATTGAGGGTCTTCTTTAAAATAAAAAATAAGCAGTGATCGCTATTTTCTGTGATTATTCAGTAATCTTTAACGATACAGAGCGAATTTTAAAAGTTTTATTTCTCTTTCAATTATTACTTTATATTTAAACGTCAGTTTATTTTTCGTAATTTTTGTTCCTGATTACCATTTATAAAATATTCCTTTATCATTTAACAACTCAGGGTTGTGGGAGCTATTGAGCGCGTCGGCAGGTGGCGGAAAGCCGAACGTCCCATTGGGATAGTCTCGAATAAGCAAATAAGAGGCCGTGGACCAACCCCCTTCCTCACTCCCAGCCTAAGGTGTAAAGCGGCCCGTGCCGATTGGCTGTTTTTATTCGGAATGAGTGATGAAGACAACGGAGCCTCTAGGGTACTGGGCGACCGCCTAGAGTAAATGCCTTACATCGTCATCACCGGGTCACTGACGATGCGGACCTTACACTTACCCGGTGACTATCAGATTCATATGGATCTAAATTAAATGTAGAGAGATTAACCAATTAAATTTCCATGTAAAAAGAAACTTTCTAGGAGTCTTTCCTGGAAAGAAAAAAATGCTTTCCAGTATTGAGCGCTGGAAAGTCGTAAAAGAAAAAGCAACGCTCGAAAGGGGAAAAAATTAGACCCTGAAAGCTACAGTAAGACAAGTAGATGAGGCTGAAGATGGTTAGGGGAAGAATAAATTTCAAGCCTCAAAATCCAAGGCATCTTCTTTCTTGTGATCACTTCTTACGATACGAAAATCTATTAAAAGTATTCTCTTATAAGAAGCAAAGCAGTAGCTTTTTAATTACTATTCTTACGATTTGGAATTTGTGAGACCCAGTACTGGGGAGACCTACAACCAAGTCGCTGGGGGTAGGGTTTTGAAGGTAATGCTCAGAGACTTTCTGGGCAGCTGTTTTTAATCTTGGAAATTATCCTAGGAGAGGAAGATTTCAGGTGGGCTGTTGCCAAGAAACACAAAGGCTTTTGCTCGGATTTTTTTTGTATACATTTAATTATTTAACAAGAACACATTCTTTGGTAGATCTTGTTTTCTTCAGTGTCAGGTGATTTTGAAACATACTACTTAGAGTCTAATTCGGAACAATTCAGTTCGAGTAATTTGGGACATATAAAAAAGTCAATGAAAAAGTTCATCATCAGCAGATGAAGACTTTTATCTAATTTGCGTGAAAGCAATACCTTAAAAATTTAACTATAATAATTTCATTAAGTATATTGAATGCAATGAGCAGCTCTTTTGAAATGCATGAAAGTAACAGATTCATTATTTATTTGTAAATAATGTATTTCACGATATAACTTTTTGTCGTAATTTTTCAATTTCATAACAAAGGAGATATTCGTGAAGATTTCAATTTGTTTCATTTATTTTCGACGACATACTTGTCAATTACCATAAGTCCAAAATTATCTGAACCTTTACCTGATTCGGGACATTGAACATTTTCGGAAAATCATTCATATCTCAAAAAATACTAAACTAAACTTATTAGTTTTTCACAGTAATATAGCCAAGGGTTACTACTATCGAAGTAATTGTAAATTTTGCCTCTTTCAATTCAGGTTTTTATTTTACTGTAGCTCAAATAAAAGAGTCGCATAATACCCGCCACTCCGTTACTTTTATTTTAGTTTTTTCATTATATTAAAAAAAATTGTAAAAATTATACACTTTGAAAATATATGAAAAATTTATCTCAAAAAAGCATAAGCTTTTCATAGATTTTCCAAATGTGTACGTCGAATTTCCGTATTCAAAAATCATAAATATTTTAAGTTTTTTTCTTATCTGAGAAAATTTACAAAAATTACATGCTTTTAAATATATTTTAAAAAACTGTTATTATGATGCCATAATGACAGATTTTTTAAACCATGGCTCACATGGTTAGCAATTCTTTTTATTACATTGCTGTCTTTGAGAATCTTCATTTATGTTATAAAAGCTGAACCGCGTAATAGAATTTTACTTTATAGGTATTGGTGGTAATTTAGGGCTTATATTTATATTACAATTAAAATTGTTTGAAAAACACAACCGATTTTTGAAACGATAACGTAAAGGTCGTAAATTAGGAAAAGTTTCTGGGAATTTTCTTTCTTTACCAACTATTTTTTTACTATCTATTTTTATAATTTTTAAAAATTTATTTTTCTATTATTATTCTTCAAAATAAACGTATAGAGAAACTAATTAATAATTATTAAAGAAGAAAAGAAATGAAAGTTTTCATTTGCAATTTTTTACTTTTTTTACCTTTTTTTATGATTCAAACATAGAGAAAAAATTATCAATTTTTTTACCACGTATAAAAAAATTAATACATTATTTTTTACTCATTAGAACATCATCAGTTGCCAATTTAAAGACTGTGAAGAGAAACTTTCATTTTATCTTTGCAATAAATATGCGTATGACTTTATATATGTGTACACACTATTAATAATTGTTTGGACGTTTTGTAATTAATTTTTTTTAAATCGAGTAATTAGATTGTTTCCTTTTCACCGTAGACTGGTTTTTTAATATACATAAAAAACTTATAGAATGCTCTTTTTGTTGCTCGTGTGAAAACTGCATCATGAATTATTTTTCAATTTATATAATTGTTTTTCTAAAGTACCTGGAATTTGTATCATTGTTTCGGATCGTTTTCCGAGACTTCAAGAAAATTGTTTCATAAGCGTTAAGTTATTCAATTTAAATTAGATTATGCATACGTAATAAATTGAAAGTGCATCTGAATTAAATTATATGGTGAAACTCAGTCACAATGTTGCATTTAATTAAACGTAATTAATATTCAAATGTTTTGTTCTAATCTTGAAATGTATGTTGACTAAATATTATTGTTAGTGTTAACATATTCAATCAGTTACTGGTCAAAATGGCGTATTTTATAATCCATATTGATTAGGAAGTTTTTGATTTAATTCAAAACACGTTTGGTTCCTCGGCACGTTTTTAAATGGGAGTATAAACACCCCATTACAATAACATAGTGAGTGTAATTTGCACCCTGGGCACGATACATTTTTAGCGACGTCCCTGCTCAAAAACTATATAAACATTTATTATATTACATTGTCACTAAATTTTTGATATATTTTCTAGAAATCAAGCATAATAAAATAAACTAAAAATATCCAGCAATTTTTTGTTTCTCGGGCTGTTTGCACCTCTTTGTGAGTGGCGCCTAAGACATGATGAGCCCCTTGTCTCCCGTCACTATGCTACTATTCAATTGATGCAATAAGTTATGAGAATTAGGAATAAATATCTCAGGGCTGTGGGGGCTATGGAACGCGTCGGCGGGTGGCGGATAGCTGAACGTCCCATTGGGAAAGCCTCAAATAAACAAATGAGAGGCTTCAAACCAACCCCCTTTTTCAATCCCAGCCTAAGGTGTAAAGTGACCTGTGCCGATTGGCTGATTTCTATCCGGAGTGAGTGATGAAGATAATGGAGTCACTAGGGTACCGGGAAATCCTCTAGAGTAAAAGGCTTCCATCGTCATCACCGGTTCACTGCCGATGCGGACGATACACTTACCCGATGTCTATCAGATTCATATGAACTTTAAATAAAATGGTGGGAGATTAACCAATAAAACCTCCATGCAAAAAAAAAGCTTTTTAGGAAACTTTCCTGGAAAAGAAACAATGCTTTCTAGTATTCATTGCTAGAAAGTCCTAAATGAGAAAATAGCCGACGCTCTTTAAAGGGGAAAAATTAGACCCTGAAAACAGCAGTAATACAAGTAAATGAGGTTGAAGAGGTTAGGGGAAGAAGAAACCTCAAACCCCAGCATCCAGGCCTTTTCTTTTTTGTGATTATGTCTTACGATAAGAGAACCTTTTAGAAGTATTTTTTGTCGGAATAGTAACAGCAGCTTTTCAATTACTACTCCCAAGATATTCAATTGGTAAGACCCAGTACTGAGGAGACATGACCAGATCTCTGGGGATGTGATTGTGAAAACAATGCTCAAAGACACTCTGAGCAACTGTTTTAAATCTTGGAAACGCCTATTCTGGAACAGGAAGATCGGGACGGGCTATTGCTAAGAAACAAAATCGGGATTTTGCTTGTAATTGTTAAATACGTCTAATTGCTCCATTGAACCACCGGCATGCTAGAAGTACAATAAGTCATAAGGCTGCAGTGCTAGGGTGCTAACTCCGCTTAGAAAGCATAGTTTATTATTTATTTATTTATTAGGAATAAACACAGACAAAGTGTATAATGTTTTCAAAACGCTAAGTTTAAAATAAAGGTTAAGAAGTGTTGTGTGTAATTTAAGCTAAGTTGTACATATATGCAATTCTGTATCTCGAATACTGTAAGAGTTTCCGTTTAATTATTATTGATAAAAGTTTGAAACTCTGGTCTTAGCTAGATCGACTAAATGACTGTTTTTTACCACGAAGAAAGTGTCCTGAAGTTTAAAGTTTTTAAACTATTTAATAAGATCTACTTTGGTAAAGTCTCTAACTCAAACGTCAATTAGAATACATCTTCTTTTTGATCGCGAGGAAATTAACGGCGTCTGTGTGTTTAATTTTAAATCAATTAGACAGAAATGATAGTTTTTTCCAATTTCACTCTAATTACAATAATACATTTTCATATTTTTGTGAAAGCTAATATTATTTTGTAACATTGAAGAGGCTTATTGACGTTTATAAATAAACCGTACACATTAAACGGTGAAAAGTGCCTATTATAATTCATAATATAAATGCATTGATTTAATCTCTAGTTTATTAACGAAATTAATTAATTTCTTGATTATTTATTTAATTGTTCGTTGACACTTGAATTTGTTCAATCTCTATCAATAATTGTAAGATGCGTTCGTCTGAGCGTTTCTATCCGGTACCTATAAACACTTTGAACTTGACACAGTAAACTGGGAAACCCAACGAAATTAATAATTCACTTTCGAAACGTTTTCCTGATAGTGAAACATGAAGGTAGAAATTAAACTATGAAAAATAATATATCGTTAACTTTTTCTCGTTTGTAATCTTTTTTTTAATTTTCGAAATTTTTACTGCTTGTTGCTTTTAATTTTTAATCGTTGTAAGTAGTATTCAAATCTTTGCTAATTATTCAACCGCTTACAATCAAAATTCTAAAGTCTTGAATTCAAATTTTAATCAAACTGTTCTTGTAATTGGTAGAGAGTACGTTTAGAAGCTACGTAATGTT
>AGDA01094353.1:0-13445 GCA_000281935.1 Mengenilla moldrzyki | reverse complement strand
TATACAATTTAAGCTGTGAAAAGATTTGCAGATGTCGTTCGTCTTCATAATTTTTAATATTTGTAAAACTGCAATTATTAAAAGCCCGTTACGATTTACGATTTGATTTATGTGATTTAATTAAAAGAATCATTACATCAAAAAATGTTAAATTAATCAATCGTCATAAAATTTCTTTCCACATTTTTCAATCATACATAGAAGCACAAAAATTAGGAACATACATCCTATACCAATAGAAATGTTCTCAATGAATTTGGGGATTGCAGCTTGAATCTGATCCGATTTTGCTTCTGAAGCTGCTTGCCTGAAACTTATCAAATTGAAGTGATCATTCCGAATATCATATTTCAAAACACTCGTTTTATTTGCCCCTCTAATGAATTCTACTGTATTAGATTCAGTGTTCAAAACGACTTTTCTAATATACGGATTCAGTTCCATTGTTTTAACATATGTCTCATCGATATCTTGCTCTTTACTAGTTACGTTAATGTATAAAACCACCAAATTAGTTAAATTGTGAAAGTCGTAAGGATTCAGTAGATCACTTGAATTAAAGTTGATTAACAGAGACCAATTTTCATTTGTCAAATTGAGTCTTTTTTTGTGATCCATACTGATAGTTTGAGTCTCTTGAAAAATATCAAAACGTTTAGTCTGCCAATTGAATTTTGAAACATGACTTATGTTTACAAAGTACACATTTCTACGACCTTGCCAAATATCAAGCAGTAATTCGTTATTGTTGGCACTTTTAATACATCTCAAACTTACGTTTCCGTCAAAGTTACGGTTTTCTTTTGTGCTTAACAGCTCTGTGAAGTGGTTGAAGTCTACGGATGTTTCTAACTTAAGTAATACTAAGTTCGAGAACGTGGCTATAAACGAAAACTTTAATTCCCCGAACTGCTTCACGCTACCGCTTAAATAAATTACATGTACTTCTGGAAAGCTTCCTGGATCTATTACGTTTGCAGATATCTCACTGTTATTCATAGATATAGTAAAAATCGATTTTAAGCAATCTGTATATTCCTCAGCGAATGCTAAAGCTGTTTGGACGTTACATGTAAGTTTTGAAACATTATTATTATCTTTGCAAAATGTCTTTAAACAGCTGTTGAAATTAATCTCGCTGGTGTTCAGCCCCTTAGCATAAGAGACGATTACAAAACTCAGTGGCCACAATAGAAACATATTTCTTTTGGAAATTTTCAATTTTTTTTAATACTTATTGAAATACTGCTGTGAAATAGAAAATTTTAGTGCTTTATCTTTTTTTTTCTACTGATATTTTTTTATTGATATATATATATATATATATTAATAATTTTAAACAGTTCACTCTCTCTTGAAATCGGTTGTCTTTCTCCGTTACAGTAGTTAATTAACATTTTTAAATTCTAAAAAATATTTGAAAATTCTGTTTCATCTTAAAATTGTTTTGAGTCAAGTATAAATGTTAGGTAACATTTATGTTATGTTTATTTGGTTAAGTAAAAAGGGTTATTTTCGATAGAGACAAAGTCATTGTTGTAATTTAAATCTGAATCTTTGTCGAAATGGAAAAATATGACCTTTTATAAGAGTCCTGTTTTTATTTTATACAAAATATTAATGTAATGGCCGTCACATTGAGTACATTATTTTCAAAACTAAATAAATGTAAAATGGTGGATTCTATTAATTTAATAAATAAGATCAATTTTCCTCCATATGTGCAGGTTTATTTTTTATTATTCTTTAAAATTGCTTAGTTAATTTTAATGCAATTTATATTTACCGTACAATTTCTATTTTATTAAGGAAAATTAATTTGATGTGAGTAATATTTCAGACTCCTCAAAATTTGGAGGCTGATTTTCGTATCGATCCTCATAGTTAGAGTTATTGTTCCAATTTTTGAATTTCGGTATATAGTAAATAGGTTAGTCAACTCTGTTTTGAGCAGATATATTATGAAGCGACATTTAAAAACCTCCTCTGTTTTTTAATCTTTTCTGTTTTAGTCTTAAAGCGTAATTTTCCGTTTTTGAGCAAAATTTACGTTCTTTATTTTTAACCAATTATTACCAAATTCGTACCAACTTTGTGAATTAAGTTTAAACTAAATTAAAAAATTAACTCGAGTTTTATGTTATAAAAATTTATTGTTATTGAATAATTTCTAAAAATGAAACATTAAGTTGTGTATAAAATATTATTATAAACTTGGTGTATTTTTTTCCATAAAACACATTTCTCTTAACAGAATGTTGTCACTAAATTTTAAATAAGTTATTTAACTTTATGAAATGATTTGCATATGTCTAAATTAGAAATGAAGGAGAATAAGCGTAAGGAAAAAAAGTTATGAAAACATTAAAAACATTAACATTAAAGCATTAAAAACATTAGCATACCATTAACCTAATCTAAAACATTAAAAAACATTAACATATCAACACAAAGGGGTTTGATCACTAATACATTCAATTTTCAAAAAATCTTCACTTTAGAATGGGATGTGAAGTAAAATATGGAAAAGAATATTCTCGATTACTGCGCCACACTCTGGCAGAAAATTAATGAATGCGTACATGCAATAGGCGTAATGTGTGAGATTAAATTAAGAAAAATAAGGAACTTTATGTAATTTTATATAATATAAAGAAACATTAAGCAAACATGTTTTTCAAAACGGAACGTCAAAATTTAAGTTAAAATCAAAAGTTTTCTTATAATACTTTAAGGGCTTTTGCACGACACAACTTTTATAAAAGTTGTTTCTTGAAACAAAAGTTAGAGTCTGAGATATTGTGATTGAAGCTTTAATTAGAGTCTAGTTCATAGGTCAATAACTCCTGGACCAATGGTTGACTGAAGGTAATATTTCATATGAGTCGTAGTCTTAACTAAAGTTTTCAAAATATGTATCCCACTTTTAGGTCCCATAATTAAGGTTTGTAATGTTTTTACTTGCCAGATCGGAATCTTTGAATATACTCACTAAGTTTTCAACTGGAAAATAAGTCTAGCCTTGCTAACGTCAATCAACAAGGAAATGGAGGGAAGGGGATTATAAAACCATGAGTTTAACGATAATAAAAAGCAACAATCGCTATATTTCAAAAGCCTGACATTATTTCAAAAAATTATCTATACAGAAGTTGTGTGTTTTAAAATGGTGTTTAGAGCTTAAGAACAGTTCTTATTTTAAAACAGAATTTAACTCAAAACTTCAGTAATTTCTTTACATTTTTCGCTTTGCTTAAAAAATTGATTTACACGTAAAGGAAAATAATAAGCTTTGTTAAATTTAATATTGATTATTTTTGGAAATAGATAATAGGTTTTTTAATAAAATATATATATACATTTTCTGATATTTTCTTACTTTTTCTACCGTAATTTTAGATACAAGTTTTCAAAAAAGTTCACGTTTTTATAGTACACTAATCCGTACAGCCACTTGGTCTTGACAATGATTTTAGGATGATCATAAAATGGTATGCATATTAACAAATGTACGATAATTTTAAAATCATCATAAAAACGTTTTTTCATAACATAGTTGTGAGGTTTCTATAATAATTTTTCTGGCGATTTTCGAACAATTTTATGATAATAATTCGATCATTAGATGATAATATTTCTCTTTAAATGATGATATTTTTGTTTTAAAATTGCTTCATAATTCGTCCTAAAGTAGAACATTTTTTTAAAATTTCTGTAAAAGCTACACTTGAAAAGTCGTCTTTTTGATGCAAATCATCAAAAATATCGTCAAAACGACGTTTTTAAAACAAATATAGACCAAACTGGCTGTACGGGAAGCATGTATTTTCAGATGACTAAATCATATAATTTTAATGTTTACTATGTTCATATTGCATACACATCTATAGATGTGAAAATTAGCAATAAATATATTGTTGAGACCTTATAAGTGTTACATATGGTTAACATTAAAATATAAATATTCAAATTGACTATGTTTTTTTTTCCAGTGTACACGCTGTTGATTTTTTCTTAATATTTACAAAACAGTTATCTCAGTGGACTCATTCTTTTTTCTCCACTTTCTTATTTCCAGATACAATGTATGGATGAAAGACCGAAAACGGAGTGGGGCAACGCCATCTTCAACTGTGATGCGTAATGATGAGCGTCGCATCAAGTGGTTGTCGGAAGAGGACCGCGTGTTGTGGGAAGAAGAGCAAAAGCGGCTCGACCGAGAATGGTACAACATTGACGAAGGTTATGATGAGGAAAACGCGTTCGCCACTATGAACGATGAATACGTGAAAAGGAAAGAGGAGCAGCTAGAGGCCAGGAACCGTAAAAGAATTTCAGCGCAACAGCGGCAGTTTAATCGGGACAACGAGCTCTGGGAACGGAATCGAATGCTGACATCTGGTGTGGTACACAATGTTAGTCATGCAGACATATTCGATGATGAGATCGCAGATCGAGTACACTTATTGGTGCATAATATCGTACCACCATTTCTGGACGGACGCATTGTTTTCACAAAGCAACCGGAAATTGTGGTGCCAGTCAAGTACGCTTGAAATTTTCTATCTGCTTTTTTGAAATTTTAGCCTTTTTATACATTGAAATATAACTAAATTTTAACTTTATATGTTAAAAACATTACTTTCAAAATTTGTATTCTTAACATACGTTTCAAGGGAACTAAATGTCTGGTTACTTGCAGAGATCCAACTTCAGACATGGCTGTGATTGCGAAAAAAGGTTCTTACCTGGTTCGCGTATATCGAGAGCAGAAGGAACGGCGTAAAGCGCAAAAGAAACATTGGGAATTGAGCGGTACTACTATCGGAAATATAATGGGTGTGAAGAAAAAGGCGGATGACGAGGACACACGTCATAACAAGGATGAAGATGTGACCGATTACCGAACCGACCAGAAGTTTGCTGAACACATGAACAACATGACGGCCAGTAGTGACTTCGCTCGCAAGAAAACGATTGCGGAGCAGCGACGCTATTTGCCCGCTTTTGCGGTCCGAGAGCAGCTGCTGAATGTGATTCGCGAGAATCCTGTGGTCATTGTGGTAGGCGAAACTGGTAGTGGTAAAACAACGCAATTGACCCAGTATTTACACGAAGACGGCTATAGTCGTTATGGCATGATCGGATGTACACAACCGCGTCGAGTGGCTGCCATGTCGGTTGCGAAACGTGTCAGCGATGAAATGAACACTAAGCTTGGTGATGAGGTAATTCTTTGAGTTAAAGTAGAGGAGTTAATATTTAATGCAGAAAGAACCTAAGGCGGCCTAATTTGATAAGATTTCTCGGTTTATTGCAGTCATTTTATTTTTCATAAAAGTATGTATCATTGTTTAATTTAAATATCATAGGTAATCAACGTAGAAGCCGAAGTCGATCATTTATTCACAAGACCATACGGTCTTTGAAAAAAATGTGTCGGGTTAAACGTCTTAAACATTGGACAAAATTGATTTTAGCTGAAACTTGAATTTCACTTTCACCACTCGTTTATTCACATACTTTTTCAATAATATATTTGTCATAAATTTAATATTTTCATATATTCAACTTAATGACTTAACGATAGATTTATTATAGAAAAACATTAGGCAAATATTATAAGTATTTTTTATATAGTAGTCTAATTAGTTTGCGTTCATTATTGAGCTGAAATTGCTAATACAGAGTCCAGTAGAGTAGTGACTTGATTTCAGAACATCTTTGTAAAAACTGTAATGAATACATTTTCAATTTAAAAAGAAAACGTACTTGAGAGACACATTTAATGATACGTAACAAAAACATTATTTTTTGAATATTGTTTCTTTCAAACGGCGTTCGTTATAAGTACATGTTTCTGTAGACAAAATGCAAAGTTGCTCTTGATGACTCGTAAAGTTTCTAATGATACAGCAGTAATTTCCTGACGGAACCGTTTTTTTAGATCTTCTAAAGTTCTTGGCTGTCTACATCTTTATAATAAATGAACTTTAACGTATCTGGAACTCAAGAGAGGCTATTCCTTACTCAAAATTTCATAGCGTCCTCATTAAATCTTCATAAAATCATGCCATTCATTTGCAAGACCCTGCATTCGTGGTTTCTAATAGTTTTACGACAATATCGTGCAACGTCGTAAATGTTATGTGTCACTATCGTATATTGTCATAGTAAAAGTAGCTTGTTAATGTACAAAAAAAAAGTAGACAGATTTTTTTCACAGCAAACGTAATCTATAAAAATTTAAAGATGTTTAAGCGACAGTATTAAAAAAAAGTTAAACAGCATGTAAAAATATTGTTCTCTTTTATAGAAAAAATAACAATACGCAGATAGTTAAAATGATTACAAGGATTTTATTACTAATAATTGAATTTTTTTTCAGTAATTTATTTATTGGTAAAAGAAATATTAAATTCAGTTCAAAAACAATATAAATATAATTACTTTACAAAAAGTGAATAATAATTACATTTTTAACCGTTGCTTACCAACAGCGTATTTTATTTTTCTCTTGTAAGACGTCGCCAGGTGCTTAGTTGCAACAAACGCCTTTTATTATTGCATTTATTGTAGAAAATCTTAATATTTCACATTCCAACTTTTAAAAAGGCAATTTCTGGGACTGGGTGCCTTATATCAGTGTTTTCAAACCTTTTTTGTGCCTTGCTCCACCCTCAACATTTCTAAGATTTTTATGTCCTCTATACTGGTCAATTCCTCGGAAAATCTCGCCAAGTTTACTTAACGACTCTAATTTTCCAGTTGATATTTTGGTAATGTCAAACGAAATTAAAAGTATTATTTACAACGTTTTTTTAAAAAGTTTTATTTATTTTTAATTTGTCACCGATGCATTACATTTAAATTATTCGGAACAAAAGGGCTAAAATCGGTCGAGCCTAAATTGCCGTCTTATGAGACGTAGGCCATATTTTAATTTCTCTAAACTTTTATTACTATAGGTTGGGTACGCAATTCGTTTCGAAGATTGCACATCTGAGAAAACAATTATAAAATACATGACGGACGGTATTTTGTTGCGCGAGAGTCTACGTGAACCCGATTTGGACAACTATAGCGCCATAATAATGGATGAAGCGCATGAGAGGTCACTCAGTACTGACGTACTGTTCGGTCTGTTGCGCGATATTGTGGCACGACGCCAAGATCTGCGTCTCATTGTTACGTCTGCCACCATGGACTCGTCCAAGTTCGCAGCCTTTTTTGGAAACGTGCCCACGTTCACAATTCCGGGCCGAACATTTCCTGTAGAGCTGTTCTTTCGTAAGGGCGCCGTGGATGACTACGTTGACGCTGCTGTCAAGCAAACCATTCAGATTCATTTGGTACCCAATCCGGGTGATATACTGATCTTTATGCCGGGTCAGGAAGACATCGAAGTCACATGCGAAGTTCTTGCGGAACGACTAAGTGAGATAGATAACGCACCTCCGTTGTCCATATTGCCCATTTATTCACAATTACCATCCGATTTACAGGCCAAAATTTTCCAACAATCACCAGACGGCATCCGTAAATGTGTTGTGGCAACAAACATCGCCGAGACCTCACTGACTGTTGATGGCATCCGGTGCGTTTATCATTTAGATTATTGTTAAAACTTGTTAACTATTCAATTGTTTGACTACTTCCTGTCGAAATTAATTGTAGCTAGTCAAATAATAGTGATATTTTCGAAATCCCGATTCTTTGTAACTAGATTTTATTGTTCACGAAGAGAAAAATATTGATCAAAATGTATAATGTAAATTCCTGATTTGAGTGAATTATTATAAGTCGAGAAAAAATATTATTCTAAATATCCGAATTGATGATTTATCTATATTATTCACTGAACATGCTTTGTAATAAAAATTGCTATTTTAACTATATTATTACTTCAACGTGTTTCATAACTATATCTTCGTGCAAAAATTTTTGGTTTCTTGAATAAGTAATAAAAATATTTTAAGACTACTCTACAGAATGTTTAAGCTCAATACGATGAATTACTAAAAATAAACCAATAAACCCATATTGTTTAAAAAACAAAAAACAAAATCCTTTTCCTCTTTTCAAAACTATATCACCACAGATTTTTGTAAGTTTTTAATCATAAAGAAAGCAGTTTTTATAAATAATTATTTTAGACTGATGATTTGACTTTTTTTTTTAAAAAAAAAAGCCTTGTGGAAGATACTTATTAGAAGTAGACATGAGTAAAACTTCGACTTTTAGAGAAGAATGATCTTTTTTTCGCAAATAGGTAGGAGATTGTATCGTGATCATGAAACAGTCAGCAAATATTTAAACAATCCTGCTTCTTATGGCTTTTTAATATAAACCGAAAATGAAATAAAAATTATCACTAAGGCAGAAAAAACTTATTAGGGCTACGAGGAAATCAATCGAAATTTTAAAACAAAAAAGTTCTCTCTTAGTTATATTATGTTTTATAATTTAGCAATCCGTTGATGGTTGTTCTCATATAAAATATGAAAAATTATTTCCATCAAGCGACCGAATATCGTAGATGTAAAATTTAGGAATTTGGTATTTGAGCTCCAAAATCGGAATTAAAATTATAAAATTTTATTAAAATTCAAAATTTAAAAGATGTTAGAGAGATTTATGACAAGTTTAATTATTTGACAAGTTTTGACATGTAACGAAATATTCTCTATTGTTATTTCTTTTGCTTTTTGAAACAGATATGTTATAGACAGTGGCTACTGTAAACTGAAGGTGTACAACCCTCGAATTGGTATGGATGCTCTTCAAGTATACCCTATTAGTCAAGCTAATGCAAATCAACGTTCTGGACGCGCAGGACGCACTGGTCCAGGTCAAGCATTCAGACTTTATTCTGAGAAACAGTACAAAGATGAGCTATTACCCACGACTGTTCCTGAAATTCAACGTACCAATTTGGCCAATACCGTCTTGCTACTCAAGTCACTTGGAGTCCAAGACCTACTACAATTTCACTTCATGGATCCTCCTCCACAAGACAATATTTTAAATTCGCTCTATCAACTTTGGATTTTGGGTGCTTTAGACAATGAGGGTCGTCTCACTCCGCTAGGACGTCAAATGGCTGAGTTTCCTTTAGATCCGCCTCAGTGTCAAATGTTAATCGTTTCCAGTCAGATGCACTGTACGGCAGAAATTCTCATCATAGTATCCATGTTAAGCGTGCCATCGATATTTTACAGACCGAAGGGACGTGAAGAAGAGGCTGATAGTGTCCGAGAAAAGTTCCAAGTTCCTGAAAGTGACCATTTAACATATCTAAATGTGTACAATCAATGGAAACAAAATAAGTAAATGAGTTTGCTTGTTTAATTATAGATTTTTATTGAAGATTGAGTCTTGAGTCTAAGTTATAAAAGTAATGAAATGCGAATCAGTATGTTCATATTCCGAGTCAAGTGTATGAATATAGTTGCATTCGTATTAGAATTAGTTAGTGATAATAGGTAATTTTGTTATAAACACTAAAATAAACTAAACTGCTTTGCAAATTATTTTAAAAGATACTTTTAAAGTATATAATTTCAACACATCAATTGCTTGCTTTATTCTTATGAACATATTAACTCAATTCCAGTAACAATTACGAATTTAATTCTTCAAATATCTATCCCATGAACTAAGAGTTAGTTTTTTTTGAAAAAAAAATATTTTTTTTATTAATTTAATCACTCGAGTATTAGAGTGGTAAATCTGTATTAATTGCCAGAAATCATATAATTATATAAAAAATGGTTCTTTTAATAAATATATTATGAATTAAATTTTAATTGTAATTTTTTGGGTTGTTATGCAACCCGCTTTAATTGTTTCTGTTCTATATTTCTTTATTTTATAACAATTATTAATTGTTGCACTGTAACAATTCAAAGAATAAAAACAGTGTAATCTCCTTTGAAGAAAAGAAGTCTTATAATGGGTATTTTAATAATAATAATTTGTCTTTTCCTGCTTTATTCGAGGGATTCATTTATATATTATGGTTGTGTTCGAGAAGGCGAAGCTTGCCAAATTTTCACTTAATAAATTAAACTTTTTCGCTTAAGAACGCTTTGGATTAAATTGTAATTGTCTGAAAAGTGGTGAATCGAATTATTTCCATCGTTTTTTCAAGTAATTTTCAGCCTTGCTCACAAGTAAAGTTGTTTTTAATTCGTCATTTAGAATGCAGAGATTGCAACAAAACTACTTCACCGTTCAAAAATTCTGTGCAATTCAATCAACTTTTGGCTTTCTTGTCTTTATTTAACCAATTTAGTTTAAATTAGCTTTAAATTGGTTTTTTTATTCGAACACAATCCATACGGCCATTGAAAATATTTTTGGGTCGGAATTAGTGAATGATAAGTTTTTGACGAGAAAGTACACTGTTTAATCGTCCGATCAATGATTAAAATTTCACCATTCGTTCAATAATTGGGTACCCGCATATAATATATCAAGTAGGAAAGTTATTGGTAAGATAGCTACTTAGTACGTGAAGTAATTATGAAGACTATACACTGTTTATAGTTCACATACACTTTCGAACATTCAGATGCTAAATGAAAGATATTCATTTAGCCCGATATTCATGAATAATAGCTTCAGTGGGTACCCGGGTGCCTGGCTATTGAATGAAGGTTGTATCAAGTTTGATAGTTAATAACTATTATTAAATAATTGATTATAGAAAAAAATTGATAAAAATTGGATTTTCAACTATATAAATTTCGGGAATCCAAACGGTCATAACATTTATTAAAGAAAAAATTGAAATTGGTACCCAGGTACCTGGTCATTGATCAAACGGTTAAGAAAAAATATTAATTTTATTGTTAACATCTAACAATTAAACAAACGTTGTGGATAGTTGAATTCGGCAGGGGTGATTTTTTTTCTGCCCTTAACTAGAAATTGAAAAAAGTTTGAAGCACGATCAAAAAGTCGTAAAGTCACTTCGCTATTTTTATTACGGATGTGTTTTATTTAAAATTTTTGCTGAGTGAAATTTCAAAAAGTATAGAAACAATTAAGTAAATAAATGACAAAATGGGAATTTTATGCCGTAACTTCAATTTAAATATTATTTTTTAATTCTAATGATAGCAATTAATTTACTTTAGATTTATTTGTTTGTATTTTGTATTTTTTTGAATTGTATGATTTTTTTTGAGTTCTGTGAATGTAATAAAAACGTAGTGACGGGAAGTGTTTTTGGAATTTACTTAAAAGCGCCGTAAAAGCTGATAGTCAGGCGGTTAATAGGCAGTCTAAGCTGTGTGGTTGTAATCGATTTTGAATAATAGCTAATATCTAATAACTTTAATCTAAAATAGTTTTTTCAATTTAATAAATAATAAGTGATCGTACAGTTATTAAATTTTATTATTCTAAATTTAAGCTTTTTTACTATAAAAAATATCTCACAAAAATTACAATAAATGTTAAAAAAAATTATTACAGCAATATATAATTGGAAAACATTCTACCTTTCATTTAAAAAATAAAAAATACTAAGAAACAGAGAAAAAAACAAATCCACAGAACAATTGCAAATGCAAAAACAGTTATTTTTTCAAATCATATCAAATGAGGTTTTTGGACCGCTTAAATTTTGTTTCATTACCTCATATTCCTATGTGAAATTAGGCAAAAAATTCAATAAACGTAGTTTCATTTTGTTTTAAAAGCGGTGAACCTTTAAAATTATTTTTTTTTTTTTTCATATTTAACCCCATTCAAGTGACATGTTTTTCTTTTAATCGTGTGAAATGAAGTGCGTTTTTTTTTAGGCTAAAAATCTTTTACAGCTTGAAAAAGCATTGAGCCTAAATATAAAATTATTAAATTATGGAAAAAAAAGAACAAAAAATATAGTTTTTTCGAAATAACTCATTAAACAATACGGCATAATGAAAAAAGGAGCATCACTTTTTAATTTCATAAGGTTCTCTACAAAACCGCATAAATATTTTCGAAAAACATTTTCAAGGGTCAATCAGTACAGAAAAATCGACGGAAGCCTTTAAAATAATTTACAAAAAGATAGTTTATTTTATCGTAACAAAATTTTTTATTACTTTTAACCAAATATTACTCAGTTTTTTTAATGAGTTTAACACTTTAAGTGTCACGCAGTTTTTTTGGCGACCTTCCGCTCAGGCCGCGCGCACAGGTTTCATAGTACAGAATGCTGTACTGTCAATCACTGGTGACCGACGCGGCCTGAACGAAAAGATCGGTGTCAGTCATCGGTGACTGACGTGGCGTTTAAAGTGTTAATTAAAATTAGCTGCAGCTTATGGTGTTGTTATCCAATGACAACACGATATTGATTTTATACGTCCTGGCATTTGGTTGACAGGAGATAGTAGATGAAATCAATTTGTAAATAATAACATTATATTATTGCCTAGTTACTCATCGAATTGGTGCAATGAGCATTTCATTCACGTGAAAGCAATGCGCAAAGTGCGTGAAGTACGACAACAACTAAAAGACATTATGGTTCAGCAGAAACTGAAGATCGATTCATGTGGCATGGAGTGGGATGTGGTGCGCAAATGTATATGCTCCGCCTATTTTCATCACGCAGCTCGCCTCAAGGGCATTGGTGAATATGTAAACCTGCGAACGGGTATGCCATGTCACCTGCATCCCACTTCTGCACTTTTTGGTCTCGGCAACACTCCTGAATATGTGGTCTACCACGAATTGGTCATGACGCATCGTGAATACATGCAATGCATTACAGCCGTCGATGGCCATTGGCTTGCTGAACTTGGGCCTATGTTTTTCACCGTTAAGGAAACTGGTTCCAGCGTCCGGTCTCAAAAAACATTGCTCTCTTAAGATGGCGTTTTAGGAACTTTTGTAATATTTAAAAGCTTTTTGATCAGGTAAAGTATCAAATAAGCCTTAAACATTAGTCACCAAAATCAAACTTATTAAAGTAAACTGATCAAAGTTATATCTCATTTTATTATTGTCTGAGAAAAATGAAGAACAAATAAAAACATTTGTAATCAAAAATGGTATGAAAATTGAACGATATTATAAAATTATTGGTAGTGTAGTAGGTGGAAAGTGGCTTATTAAAGCAAAGTGTCAAGACGAAATATGGCCGTAGTTTTGATGACTAAAATATTTTCGAAGTCCTGTTTAGAGTTACTATAATCATATCACTTTCAAAACTTCTTTTTAAAATTAATTCTGTAATCTCTAGAAAATACGCGACCCAAATAGGATAAGCGGTATTCGAAAATGTATTGATCGATGGATGATTGTTTTCAGAAAATATACGCAATTTGGCAGTTGCCCTTTTTTAAAACAACAAAAAAACAGAATAAGTTTGAAGAATATCAAATGGATGTGGCAAAAAAGTCGTCGACCGTAAAGGGTTAAATTTAAAAAAATATCGTTTT
>AGDA01094341.1:0-11464 GCA_000281935.1 Mengenilla moldrzyki | reverse complement strand
GTGAAATATTTTATAAATAGAAAGATTCGACTCAGTTAGAAAAATCGAAACAAATACAAATAAATAGTTAATATTATTTATTTATTTAGACTTTTCAGGTAGTTTTGTGAGGCTCCTGTAATAAATTAAAAAATTAAATTTAGCTCCCAATAGCACCATGTGTGCCCATTCCTGCTAAATAGGCTTACAATATTACTACCCTATGAATCATAAGAAGACACTGCAAATTCAGTGGCAGATAAATAAAACAGTGAAAATTTGCGATGTCTCACAATATCACTGTCATCCACAGAACGTTATAGTGAAAAATAACTTAACCAGAACAGTGAATGGGACTAACAATGAAAGGTCCCGAGATGTGTCGTTCCAATTTTGATCAAAATATCCGTATTCAATTACACATATCTTAGGATTTATAAAGATATATAAAATTCGTGCCCTAATTGGTTTGGGACTGAGTTCTGGGGGTTGAAAGTGAACACTATCAAAACGTAAAAGTCCTTTCATCTCAAAAAGGGTTCACGTTATAGAAAAACGACACTTACAAAAAAGATGTAGGATACAAAGAGCTACAAAAAACTTAAATATATTTTTTGATTTAACAAATACTTTAGTGCCAATTTTAAAAAAAAACGTCGTTTTTTTAGCATTTTTTCCAGTTTTATCATAATGTATATACAATATATATTCATACTAAATTATTTTATATTGTTCTCAAGACGCTTTATATAACCCTTGAAGCTATAACCTTTATATAACTCTTGATTTTTGTCGTAATGTGACGCTAAAATCGAAAAATGTTATTTTTCAATTTTGCCACTTATTTCGCTACCAATTAAGGCTATTTTGTTTGTAATTACATATTTACAGATAAACAACTATTTTATACACTATTTTACAGGAAAATATTAATTTTTTTTAAAAAATGTTTTTTGAGATTTTTTGAATTACCTTAATATTAACTACATATTGTGAAAAAAATAAACTTCATAATGGAATATTAAGCTGTATTTTAATTTAGTATTCTATTTCCTATTTTAATTTAGTTTATCATATTCGAAATTTATTTTAAATCCTTATATAAACGTTACATAAATACATAAATTTACTGTTCACTGTTATTTTGAACATATTGAAAAAAATATTGATATACTTCGCCCTATCAGGGCTGTGTGGCTACTAAGCGTGTCGACAGATGGCTGATAATCGAATATCCCAATGCGACAGCCTTGAACAAACAAATAAGAGGCCGCGGAGCAACCTTCCCCAGCTTAAGGTGTAAAACGATTCGTGCTGAAAGGCTGATTTGTATCCGGGGTGAGTTATGGAAATAACGAAGCCTCTAGGATATCGGACGACCACTTAGAGCAAAAGCCTTATATAGTCATTACTGGGCCACTGATGATGAGAACCATACACTATCTAGTGATCATCGGATTTATATGAGTCCAAATAAAATGGATGTAGATTTAACCAATCAAACCTCCACCTAAAAGTAACTTTCTAGGAATTTTTCCTAGAAAGAAAACAATGCTTTTTAGCGTTTAGCGTAGCAAAGCCGTAAATGTAAGTCAACGCTAAAGGGGAAAAATAGACACTGAATTCTGCAGTAACATAAGTAGATGAGGTTGAAGATGATTATGCGAAAAAGAAACTTCAAACCCTTTTAGAAGTATTCACCTATCGAAAGAAAAGCATCGGCTTCTCAATTACTACTCCCACGATGTGGAATTGGTGATACCGAGTACTGGAGAGACCTACAGCCAAGACGCTGAGAGTGGGATTGTGAAGGCAATGATCAGAGACTGTCTGGACAACTGTTGTTGAGTCTTGGAAAGTGGCCACCATGGGACAGAAAGATCCCGGACAGTCTATTGCTAAGAAACACAATTGGGCTTTTGGTTGGATTTGTTAAATACATGCAATCGCTCTACTGAACCACCGGCTTGCTAGAAATAAAATAAGCCATACAACTGCAGGAGGCTAACCCCACTTAGCAAGCATGGTTTATTATTTTATTTTATACGTTGTCCTTCTTGCCGGCTTCTATTACAATAGTCACATTTTTCAACTTGCTTTTCAATGACGAAGTTCTCCTCCAATTCACCGATTTAAATTCCATAAGCACCGTGTTAATCTCCAAGAACAAAAAGATCGTATCGTTCCTTAGGGTTTCGAACTTACTTTGTGCGGTTGATCTACTAGAGAAAAAGTGAAAGTATAGTAGTATGTACACCACCAAGCCAGATTTTCCGTTTATAGAAGCTACTCTCTTGACAACCGTGTTTAATTTCATCAAAATTAACCCGAAGAGCAAAATAATTATTTTTCAATTCAATAGATCAACAATTTAATTTTTTTAGATTTTCTTATAAATTAAGAGGACAACTAAGACTAAGAAAATTAATTACACCTTATATATAAGAATAATATGTATTCAAACATTAATCTTTTTAAATTAAGAAAAAAAAAAACAAATATGTTAAATTCTCGGTTTCTTGATGACTGATGCTAAAGTAGGTACAGAAGACAGTTTTGATGATTCTGTACCTGAATAACTTTTAGAATGTTGCTGATCCCATTTTGATTTTCTTTTACTTTGTTCGTGCGAAGATGTGGATGATGTTGTACTAACCGTTGATCGGCTAGAAGTTTTAGAATGCGAGTTTTGAGAATGTGAGCTTTTTTTAGAACTCGAAGTCTGAAATATTTAAAAAAAAACATTATAACAAAAAATTATACTTTCAAATTTAAGCGTAATAAAAAAAATTATCTTTGTAAGAAGGTATTTTTGAAGAAATGTGTATTTTTTATTCTATCCGTATTTCCGTTTACCCAAATTATGCATAAATGACTTTTTCTTTCTTTTGCACATTCAAATATCAAAGGAAATCAAGTTTATCAAAAAATTTATGAAAAAAAGTTTAAAAAATAATAAACTTAAACGGTTAAACTTGTAAATTAAGAAGTTGGTAATATTTTAATTGACACATTTTTCGTAAAAGGTACTTTTATCAACATAAAAATTATTGAAAAGTTTTTTTATCACATGGACTCAAAAAATCAAGAGTAAGCTTTTTGGGGAAAATTATACTTAGGGTGCTCCAAGATTAAAAATTTTTATTACATTTGAATAGATTAATAAACAGTTTTGTTTTTATAAACAGTTTTACTTTGCCTACAGATAGTGGTTTCATCGTCATAGAATTATCATATAACTGTATAAAGGTATCCTAAAATGGAACATTTTTTAAACAAAGGGCTCGTTTCAAAAGTGAACAGATTACTGATCGCTCACGTTTTTTCTTCATTTTTCCCAAACCCCTTAATACTAGTAAGAAATTTACATATATTACCTTTATTAGTAAGTTTTTTCACTTCAGTATATAGACAAAAATATTCTTCCCACATTCCTTTAAAATTTACAAATTGAGCAATCAGTGATCTGCTCACGTTTGAAACAAGCCGAAAATTTACATTTACAGAAAAGTTTTTTTGACGATAATTAACCTAGAAATTATTAAAATTAAACTTTAAAAACAACTTTAAGATGAAAGTGTCTGCACGGACAGTTACAGATTAGAATGTTTTGTTCATAACCACCTCAATAAGCACATAAACACATAAATAAGTAAATACTCCAAATATTTACATATTGATCCCTTTTTGAAAAGCGGTTTAAAAAAATACATTTTGGGGGCGTTAGAAAAATGAACGTTATCCATTTTCGTATATATTTTTTAAGATGATCAGTTTAATTCAACACATTGTTCGAAAAATAAACTTGATTTATTTTCTTGTCGAAGTAAAAACTTTAATTTAAAGTTCATAAATAGGGCACTTTTAAATTTCAGTTTTTTAAATAAAGGTCCATGACAACCAACTGTTAAAATATTTTACTAATACAGTTCACTCTTTGAATAAATCCTTTATTAAGGTAAAAATTGGAAGATCTTAAACGTTGTTTTCAAATACGGAAAAAATTAAATGAGCAAGGTTATCAAATATAAAAGAAAAATATACTGAATTAGTCGACGTAGTTGATACTGTAGTTGTTGTAGTTTGACTAACAGCAGAAGTGACTGCAGCTGAAACAATTGCCGAAATCGTCTTTTGTAAACTGTTAGAAAAAAATAAAAATAAATTTCTTAGCTTACTAAAATAATTTAAATTTTAGATAAGCCTAGTGCTGAAAAAGGTTGCTCATCCCTTCTCTATAAAACTTCAATCATTCAGCGAAAAATTTCAGGGAATTCAAAAACACCGAAATTCACAGATATTAAAGTTTTGTGAAATTATTAAATTCAATAATATTTAAAGCGATTTTACATAGAATTCCGCATAGATTTGATTTTCCTCTAATATTTATGGAGAAAAAATTGTAATAGCATAATTTACACTTCTAATTCTTTTACTTTTCTTGTGCTTAATTTATTAATATTTAAGGTTTTTTATAAATTACAGTCAAAGTAAGAGTTCTTTCTAACCGTGTCATAAAATTCAAAATCTACATTAAATCTAGGGAAAAATTAAACTAAAGACAAGTGTTTCAAAAATATATTCGTAAACGAATTCATATTGAATTTGAGCTAACTTTTTTGCCTTTTGCTCTTTTTCATATTGTTCCATTGCAATTTTTTGCACTTTTGCTAATTCATCATAGTAAGAACTCTTCGTCCATTTTTGGGGATTGTAAATTTCTGGTGGAAAATTGGTGCCCATTTCATTTATTCCGCAAAACTGTATTAGCTTTTCGTAAATACTTGGATTTCGGTATTCTTTTTTTTGTTGGATCACTTTATTAATATCATAATTGACAGTTTGTACGCGATCATAAAGAGTCTGGAACTTTTCCTGTAATTCCGCAGAACAGAAGTCTTCATTTGGCTCTGGTGGCAAATAACATTCCAACTCGTCTTTAATCACATTTGTATCCTATAAAAATGTTACAGTATAAAATTTTCGGTTTTCTTGATATTTAAAAGAGAAATATATTAACACGTTGAGCATCACGCACTTTTATAGCGACTTTCCGTTTTGGCCGCGCGCTTAGGTATCGTAGTACAGAATGCTGTACTGCCAGTTACCGGTGACTGACGTGGCACTCAACGTGTTAATAAGAATAAAAAACGTTTATTGTCACGACGACAATGTATTGTAATAGCACCGTGACGAGTTATGGTAGTGTCACCGTAACAGTTTAACGAGAAAATAGAGTAGCAGAAATAAATATTAATTAAATGTTGCAATGTCTGGGCTATTTGTGGAATACAACATCACACCCTAACCAAGCTCCAATAGTTTCGTCCGTTGCTAAACGTGTGCGAGGCTTTGCATTGTCGTTGTGGAACACGATTTCTGTACAATTTGGGAATTATAGGCTTTTCTTTTTAATTATTTTCTTCAGTTTCATAAGTTGTTCGCAATAAAAATCTGAATTAATCGACCGGGTTGCTTGAAAAGAGCTTTAAATATGCAATACTTTTATAATCCCACCAGACTGACATGATTTTTTTCGAATGTAATTCACATTTCAATATGGTTTGCACTGGTTCATCATGCTTGGACTACAGTTTTTTTCGATTCATGTTATTTTAGACTATTAATTTTCATCGCCAGTAAATTCTCACAAATATTGATTTGTTGTATTAAGTAAATTTCCTTCAATTCATGCGGAGCCCAAATATCAGTTTCCTAATAAATCCAAAACATCTTATATGATTTTCAAATAGCGTTTGTGTTAAATTTAATTGTTTCGAGACATCTCGCGCAATTACTTGACGATTTAATTCAATTATCGCGTTTATTTTGTCATCATCAGTTTCAGAAAGTCAGCCAGGATTTTGGCCAACTTTCATTAAGATATCTCTAGAATAAATTTTTTTAAACCAATTCTGATACGAGAGTTCTGATAAGTAGACAGCACTGATCTCTTTGTGAGCCTCAATCGCTTTTTTGTCTTTATGAAAATAAAAAAAGTAGAATGTGTTGAAAACGCTTATTTTTGAATTACATTTTAAAATTGATAGTAAACTGACAGTTATTAGTTATAGTCATACCAAAAAAATACGAAACATATCAGAATATCTGTTCCAACAGATGTTAATTTGCATTTTAGAAAACATGTGCCTTAAAATTTTCTATAACAATGTTTAAAATTTATGTGACATTATTTTAATAATAATATAGCACTGTTCCAACATTATTTAAAAACTTTTGTGAACATGTTTTAAAGTTTCTTTTTTTAATTTGCAAAGGGCCTGAAAAGAATTTTTACAGTAATGCACAAAAGAATTTTCCCTCAGGCATCTTGTGTTTTTTGCACGGACTAAACCAAGAATTCCCAAAGTGGTCACTATCGACCCCAAGAGGTCGATATCGGTTTCCTAGGGGTTGACATAAACGAAAACTGATTTTGGGGGTCGACGAGGTCTAAAAATCGACCCCTATTAATACTTTTTTTAAATATAATTTCCCACCTACTTAAGATTCTTTAAGTATTTATTTTGCAAATTCTCACTGTATTCTTCTATTGACCTAAGTCAGAATAAAAAATAACACTTTGTAGTACCTGCTTTAAGTTAGCGGATCATTATGAATAAGGGGGTTGATTTTAAAAGTAGGTAATTTGGCCATAGGGGTCTGAGGTAACAGTTCATTTTGGAAAAGGGGTCATTGTCTAAAATAGTTTGGGGATCCCTGGAATAAACGTCAGATGCGACTATTATCGGTCAAAGCTACTGCTTGGCCTTAACTATACTACGGATTCGGTTTAGCAGCGTTAAGATCGAGGGAGAGGGGGTTCGAACAATGGTGCTTCAGTGCGCGTTAGAAACGAATAATTGAAGATCTTCTGTGGTATGCAAAAATAACATTGAGTTTTATACCTCTAGATTATTTGATTGACATTTTGCTTCATCTTCTTCATTGTACGAAAATAAATTAGCAATCTTATTGTCGGATACAAGAACATCAGCTACTGATGGAATTGGTGAGCAGCTTTGCGATTGTTTACCTTCAATTTCCCGATCGTCTTCCTTAAAATTTGTACTTTCGATGCTTTCAATGTTTTCAGTCTCAGGTTCCTCATCATCAGAATCTGTATAGTTTGCCGTTAAAGATGCTAAAGCCATCAACTATCTTAATGCCACCGCAAACTTTAAAAATCGTAGCTTTATAAGATCCACGATTACATACTATAGCCACAGAGCATATTCTCTTTGACTATAGCATGGAACTTTGGTACAGAATAAACTAAAAATGAAATTTTAAACAGAAAGAAATACAGAAACAAGACCACAGAACAAATAACGCGCGCCGAGCGCGTGCTCGTTTGTAACAGTTTTACGTTGTCCTGCAACTGTGAACTCAGTGAGAAAAAAAATCATGTTTTTTCTCACTTTCGTGAATTCACACTGATATCACTGTGAGGTTTTTTGGTTTCCAGGAAACATGTTATACTCCGCTTGCTAATTGTTCATTTGATTACTTGCTGCGGTAAAAAGATTTAAAGTCGCAGCAGGCAAACGAGAAAATACCAACTTACTAGGAAAAGTTTTTGTTCCAGTTCCAGGAACCAATTTCGCTTAATTAAGAGACCCTTAAGATCACTTTAAATTTTGTTAATTTATGACACACTTAAAATTATTTCAACAAGTATTTTAAATGGATTCAAAGAACCATTTATCCCTTTTGATCCTTATGCGAAATTGGTTTTACCTGGGCTGCTATAAAAGAACTGTAAGATTTAATTTCGTATCATTATTGTACGTGACTTCAAATGAATAAATAAAGAGTGTTTATTTGAAAAAGCCTGTCTTTTCCTACAGTTTCCAAGTCTTAAATTTAGATTTTTATCAAACTACCCTCAATCAATATAGACTACCTTTCGAAACTGCAAGATATTTTTTATACATGTGATAACTCATAGGGGCTGAAGTTATGGTGGCTGAAACTGAATCATAGCAAAATATTTTCAAGTTAGTATCTCGCAATCTAAAAATTTTTCAAAAAACGACCCTTACAAAAAAGATGTGTTTTAAAAACGGCTTTAAAGTTTTTAGTCTGTAATCTATGTTATGCTTATCAGTTTAGAGAATAGGTGGAAAATCGTATATTTTGTTGTTTACAAATACGAATGGGATCAAACATGTTGCAATAAACTTTGCAAAGCACTCTCCTTATAATATGGGGAATAGAAAAATTTTCAATCCTTTTTACTACGAGTTATGTGGTTTTTTTGTTTTTACCATTTTTTATTATATCTTTGCCCCTGAACGTTTTTTGGAGGAATTTAATTTTTTTGTACCATGTAGCGTCATTACTTGAAGAAAGCTAAAAATCTATTAATTTCTGATTATATGATGTTGAATAGGTGACTTTATTTTTAAATTGTATTTTTTAAAAATATTGAAGCAAATGTAGAAGTTAACAAACAGCAGAAAATTAGTACAAAATTAGTCAAAAAGAAACAAAAATTTAAGAAAATGTCGATTTTTATGAAATTTGCTACATATAAATTTAAATTTAGTAAATATTCAACACTATTCCCAAAACAAATGTTTTCTAAGAAGCTTATTAGATTGACGCTTACTTTATAAATTATTTTTTATTTCTTTTATTGTGAACAACTGGTAAACTCAAGACACCGATTTGGATGTACTAGACAACTCGCGAAGTTTTGTTTTCAAAGAGTTTTCGAGTACCACAAGAGTTGCACTTTCTCCGTGTGGACTTTTGCCATAGCTTTTGGAAGCCCTGTTGAGGAGATAATGATTAAATTAATTGGCAGTGATACTGCAGGTATGAGGCCAGAGGCAGTAATCTATTATGAAGACATCTTAAGAAGACAGGCAAGGGACGTTTTTATTATTGGACTTTGGGAGCCAATAGGCATCTTAGTCAAAGCTAGAAATTCTCAAACTCTAGAAAAAGCCGTGGAAATAGCAGTAGCTGAGAAGCGCGAACAAGAAACAAAAAGTGCTTTGACTAGGGTTTATACAAAAACCGACATTTTAGAAAACCGGTTTTGAATAGTAATTTTTCCAGAAAACCGGTTTTAACCGATTTCGATTTTTTATAAAAAAATTTTTTGCTCGAATATTCTGTAATTCGTTCAAAAAATTTTAACAGAAAATTTAGAGTGATTAAACGCAGTTTTTGATTGAAATTATTTACTGTTCAATTTTATTGATAGTAAATTTTTTTATACATTTTAGTATAAGAAAGAAATAATAGCTGACCAGGATTAAAAAACTTTAAAAACAATTACTTGTTATTTATGCATAATTTTCACATATAAGGATGTAAATATTTTTATAATAGTGAAACGAGTTATTCAACAAAGTATTCGAACAAATAAAAAAATATATTTTCATATTTTTATAATCATATTATTTTTGCAAAAACAATGTTATTAGATACAGATGGATACCTATTAAAGACAATTAGAAAATATACAACTGTGTACATAACTGTATTATATAATGAAAATTGTAATTAAAGCCGAAAGACAAGAGTAAATAAAGTTTATGCATACATATTAAAATCAATTTTAGTTTTAAAGACAATCAAGCAAAGGACCGAGTATTTTCTATTTATACACTGAAAACCGATATTTTCTACTAAAAAACCGGTTTTCGAATTTTATAATTTTCTCCAAAAAAAAATAAAACGGTTTTTAAAACTGGTTTTTAAAAACCGATAAACCCTAGCTTTGAGTAATATGGGTATGCGCTCTATAAAAAGATGTAAACACTGTGGACGCAATAACCACAAATCAGAAGAACAAATACTCAACAAATAAAATATACTAAATAATTTTGTATAAAATATCAGAAAAACAATAATAACAAAGAGTATGTTGGTTCAAAAATAAAGTATTAAGCACAAGCAAAAATATAAATGGCAACGATAACAATAATAATAATAATAACAACAATAATTATAAAATTTAATAAAACAAAGAGTTCAAAAAATTGTTTAGACCCAAAAAAACTTTTCGATGCCGGTGATCAAAGGGAGATCTGAGCTCTAAAAGCTAAATAATAGAAATAAATATTTTTATTTTTTCATGTTAAACTAGAATGGAGTCTAGGGCATTTGTATACAACACAATAAAATTTCTATTGCATACAGGTGCACGCATTTGTTTAATTAAATAAAGAAATTTGAAAAATTATTTAAAATACTCATTCGGAAGAACGGTTTATTTTAAGGGAATTTTAGAAAATTGATTCCCATACTAGGCACAATTAAATTAAATATAAATTTTTTTGAAAAGGAATTAACGCACGATTTGTATATTATTAAAGACAATTTTAATATAAAAACCGAATGATTTTTGGGATTAGACTTTGTCAGAAATTAAAGACTAATAATTATTTTTTAGGAAAATGCGAAGTAAAAATACCCAATAGAAATTTAAACATAAAAGAAGATTACATTTCACTTAAACCGAGAACGGAAAATATTATTCCGTTTCATTTAGAAATTACTACGCAAAATTGTTCTGGCAAAGAAGTATACACAGTGAAACGATCATCAACGGTGAACAAACTTGTATTTTAGTAATAAACTTTAATGAGGAAAAACTTAAAATCTCCAGTTCCAAAAATGAAAGCAGATGTTTTTAAATTTGATCCTTATATAAGATATTTGAATTAAAATTTTAACAGATAGAGATTAATAAAATTAGAGAAAAACTAAAATTAGATAATTTTAACGACGAAGAAAGAAAATCAATTACAATAATATGCGGGGAATGTAATGATCTATTCTACCTTGAATGAGATAGATTAGGAATTACGGGCACTATAAAATATAAAATAAAAACATATGTGGATGGTCCTCTATATGTAGAACCCTATAGAATTCTTGAATGTCATAAAAAGGAGATTGGCAGACAATTAGTAGAAACGGAGAGCAAAAGATTATACAAAAGACTGATAGGCTATGGAACTTCCCTCTATTATAGAGCATGTAGTACCGGTATACCGAAAACCGGGACACCGTTCAAATAGTGTGAATCGTTCCGCGGGCATCATGGCGCCCGCGGGTACAGGGTTAGGAATCTCTAGATTAATAAAAGCAATTAAGCTTGACAATCAACGTATAGTTACAGCTAATTGGTACACCACAAAACGTTTGCCTATTGTGCTTGAGTCAATCGAAATTCGCGGGCTAATGCTACATCATGATAATGCATCCTCACACACAGCACAGCGGCTGCACTTCGAAATAGCACAATACCGGAACCCCTGATGAAAGTTGGCTTTATTGATTCGGTGTTTTCTGGGCGGATTGTAGAAACCCTGACACGGGTTTTTAGTCTGTGGCATTATGACGCTGTCAAAATTTAAAACCATTCAAATTTTCAATGGTCAAAATATACGTGACGTTTGACCGTCTTATCTTCAGTTTATAAAACATATATATATATATATATATATATATATATATATAT
>AGDA01094309.1:0-11810 GCA_000281935.1 Mengenilla moldrzyki | reverse complement strand
TATTTCAAAAATAGAACAGCTCAATGGCTACCTAAGTCTAAAATTTCATTAAAAAATCTTAAATAGTTTAAGAGTAATTAATTTTTAAGTACGAAAATGTCAAAAAATTAAATTTTTTCATTATTTAAAAAAATGGTTTCTTTCTTTATTCCCGATTTAAAATCAATAGTGAAAATATTATAAATTTATCATAAAATATAAGTTTTAAATTAAATATTGTATATAAAAAATTTTTTTTCCGACATGCGGTTTCTGAGATATAAATTTTTAAAGTTAAGCACGGAAAAATAAAGTACACGTGGATCCCGATGTAAAGCGCTTTCATATTTTCTGAATAATAGAAGTGCTGTGGCGATGGTCAACACAAAAGCATAGTTGTGAAATATATAAAAGAAAATTAAAATTTTAAAAATTTTAATATTAAAAAAATTATTATTTTCATTATTCAGAAAATACAAAAGTACTACATCGTATTCCACATGTATTTTATTTTTCCATGCTTAAATTTAAAAATTTATATCTCAGAAACTACATGTCGGAAAAAATTTTTTTGTGCACAATATTTAATTTAAAACTTATATTTTATGATAAATTTAGAATTTTTTCAATATTAATTTCAAATCGGGAATAAAGGAAGAAAAAATTTTTTTAAATAATAAAAAAATTTAATCCTTTGCCATTTTTTTCGCACTTGAAAATTGACTACTCTTAACCTATTTAAGATTTTTTAATGAAATTTAGACTTAGGTAGTTATTGGGTTTTTCTATTTTTTGAGATAATTTTGAACCTTCTAGCTCTACAATCCTGTGATTTAGAAATTCTGAACAAATGAAATTCGTTTTCGTTCTGTGTCTCAAAAATTTGACGTGATGGAAAAAACGTAATATGTTTTTAGAAATCATAAGACGACCATTATTCATAATTTCATTTCAGTTATCAATCAATATTTTTATTTTATTGGAGCTAATATTAATGCAAACGTCCCATAATTTGACAAAATATAATGTTGTTTATTTGGTAAATTCATGATAGATTTTCCTATAAAATAAATAGCAAATGAATAAAAAATAGTTTCTTTGGTGGGTAATAAATACAGAGAATGTTCAGTTGGGGTTATACAGATCATTAATGTTTTGAAATCGTAAAGTTAAAAAATATTTTTTAAAGGAATTTTCGATAATTTCTTCTGTCAAAATAAGAAAATTTTGAAATTGGATTTTCCTTGTATCTGGAAAACAATGCGATCGCAAAAAACGACTTTTGTACCCGTCACTGATACTGATTAACCGACCACCAAGAATTACCATGCATCGAAAGGAATTCGAAAAATGCAGTTTCTCATCGCTATTTGTCCGTTTGTTTCATTGTATTGAAACTATCATCACAGCCTTTTTATCAATGGACGATTTTTTTCGCACCATGTTAAAAATCGCTTCCAACATAGATACTAGAAGAAAACAATACAACTGTACCATTGCCGGCCGCCATGTAGACACTGCACAGTCAGGAACTACACAGGCGACTGTTCGAGACATTACGGGAAACCCTGCTCTGGCGCCGAGCAGGCCATAAAACCGGCCTGCAGCTGGTTTCTGCTGGCGGCCGGCACTCAACATACTCCCTGGTGCCGATTTCGGCATTTCTGAGCGTTCTCAAGTACAGACACAAATGACTATTCGTATTCGAAACTATACGTTGGTCTCTTCTAAATTCGTTTTCATAATAAGTATGAATTGACAAATTGCTAAACGTTCTTCTTCAGTTAGATGTTAAGAAATACGTAATTATGGTGAAAATAGTCAAAAAAGTTTAAATTTCATTTTATCTCGGATAAGAAAATGGTATAAATTATTCAAATTTTGAGTTCTGTCAAATATATAGTTTTTAAATTGTCGTCCAACTAAGAAGATAGCGGTCAAAAATTTGATTTATTTAGTATACAGTTCTGGAATTTTATATTAAGAGTATGCCAGAATGCAATATATAAATTTAAACTTGTTTTAAGCAGTAACTATTATATCTGTTTTTAATATATCATTTTTAATTTTTAACCTAATTTTAGGATTTTAAACTGTTCAAAGCTTATTGTTTTAAACTTAAAATTTGCTGAAGAGCCAAAAGACATTAATAAAGACTTTAAGGAAATTTTGAAAAGAATTTGGTAATATGCGTTTAAACAACTTTTTTTTAGGCTTGTTTTGTGGACAATGTCAAACTGACTGATAAGGCGTCAACCAAACCCGGCAAACCGGTTGTTACCTGAATCAACGAAGCGACTATGCTGTCACGTCACAATGCTACCTTTCAGCAACTCGACAAACCGCAACTACGCTGCGACGTCGCGATCAAAATAAAAGTTTTATTACTGAACATGAAACTGAATCTGTTTTGAACATTACTCGCTATGTGATACATAGTGTTTTATCTCTGAGTAGTAAAAAAACTGAATATTAAATTGGAAAAAACTAGTGGTCAACCGTAGGGGAAATAATGGTTGTTAACAGATAGTGAACGCATGTGCAAAAAAGGACAATTTATCATAAGCAACAATGTCAGATTCCGCACTGAATGAATCTTTTACTACCGCGTAAAAAGAACATTTGTTTTTAATAAAAATTTTATTGAAATACACCACAAATAAAAAATTTAATACTGTTACGTCGCTGTGTGGTAACTTTTTTGGTGAGTATTCCGTCCCCACGACGTCGCTGCGTAGTCGTGGAGACGTTGCGGCGTGTTAACAAAAAGTAACTATGTGTGATCACTATGACGTCGCTGTGACTACTCATGATTTGCCGGGAACAATTCCTGAGGTGTACCCAAACTTGATTTTTTTTAATATTCGTACCCATTAGAATTTAAGTTATAAAGATTAAACACAACCAAAGTGTTGAGTTTATTTTGTTTTGTTAAGTGAAAAAGTGGGTATAACCGTCGGTGTGGACGAGACTCAAATCTGGAAAACTTTAAACGTTAGGAGTAAACAGCGATTGGTTAATTAATCTAAATTTTAAAATTAAAAGGTACTACACTCAAAGTCGGCACTAGCGTCCTCAGCGCCCGCATGCAATTTTTATCCTAGCACCTCCTATTATTTTAAAACTTTTTTAACAGTTTCTTATCATTAAAATTATATATAAATTCATTAAACTTCTTAATTACTGTTTAATAAATCTGGAAATAGTAAACAAAAAATTGGATATAATGGTTTTAACATCTATTTCTCCACATACATCATTCTCAATGCTATTTAACGCCAAACTTTTTAGCCTATCTTGTGACATATTTGCTCTTAAGTAAGATAATAAATTAAAATTATGTGTGGTGTCTATTGATATCACATTACAAACAAAAAATGTATTTTATGTCTCCGTAATCATAATTAAGTTATATTATTTATTATAATTTATTAAGTATTCTATAGATTCTATATTTTAATAAAATTATAGTACATATTCGAATCTCATGATAGCGCCTCTTCGACAAAGCGGCCGCATGCGCTGCTGTCCGTTTCTGTCGGCTCTAACTGTACTTTTTGGCTATAAATGACCGACGTTACCGTTTAAAATAATTTTCTTACAAATATTTTTATTTCATTTCGAGTAAACATTAAAGAAAACTAATAAAAAGAATTCTTTATATTTATCTTTTCTGCACTTGTTGTCGAAGAAACGTAATTTTCGGCAGTATCGTATTTGATTTCATCTCCACCTTAACTTCAACTTTAGTTTGTAGAGGGGTTACAAAATAATCAAATTTGTAATGTCTCTACCCAAACAATATAACCACTTATATAACCCGCTGGTAGCCTTTAACGATTTAAAATTTAATTTATTAAGAACGAAAAATTTGTCTAATAAAATATCTTATGTATTACATTGATTAAACGTGCAAGCTAATGCTCAACTTTAATAGCTAATGATTTTGCCAACATGTATCTTGTTTCTGACAAAACGCATACTCTCTTAAAATTTTTGAATTTTCAAATTTTGGCGCGTATTTTTAAATTTAAAAATGAATTTATTTCATGCAAATACAACTGAACATTCAATGCGAATTTGTTATTTTACAGGTAAATGTATTTTAAATATAAATTGTTTAATTGATAATATTTTAGTGAAAATAAATAATAGATTAAAATGTATTAAAAGGCAGGCTTTGTTAAATAACAGAATAAACAAAGAAATGGTTAATCATGCGCACTCGGTCAGAAATAACACTCATGTTGTCGACAACATTTCATATTCGGTGCTCATTTATACTACGTCCATGCTTTAGAAAATTTATATCTGAAGTGTTTGTAGATGTCGCTTAAATTCTTAGTTATTTTTAAGAAAATATGTTTTTATTATGTTATATCTTAAAATTGAGACTAATAGTTAAAATTAATCATACGACTTATAAGTTTTTAAATTTAGGACATAAACGATTTTATAAATTTTTAACTTATTTAAACCAAGACTTTAAGGTTACATTTTTCTTTAAATTAATTCAGTTTAATTTTTTTTATATTTTGTATGAATAAGTATTAAGTTATTCGAATAATAACTTTCTTATATTAAAAAGATGTAGTCTTAGGGAGAATTTTCGTAAATAAAACTGTAGCTACTTATATATAAATGTACGATAGAACTGACTGCGAAGAAAGTGAAGACACACCGTTTATTGACAATAATATACAGTTTCTATAGATTCATGGATCTTATATCTACTAGTTTTTGCTAATTCTAAACGCCTAACTCTATTCTTTACTTGGTTTACGTCCAATTTTACTTCAATGAACGTCTGTCGAAAAATTGGCCGAAAATAGTGGGGGGCTTAAGAGAGAAAAGTGGCCGACGTTAAAACATATAGTAAAACTTAAGGTAAACTCTCGTCCAAATTAAACTTAATCGTGCTACTGTAGTAAAGCTGTGCAAAACATTTTGAAACTAATCGTTTTTTAATAAAAAATAGTACTCTTTTAGTGTATGAAACAGTTTAATTTTTTTATAAAATTGTACTTAATAAAAAAAAACTATGTACAAAAACGAGTTCGGTTCCGGCTACAATCACTCACTCCATTTTTGTTTTTCTGTAGAAAAAAAACGATAATTTTCTTTCTCTAATTATCTCACATATATACAAAAAAATTGCTGCACTCAAATTTTATTTTTAGAGCCGCAAAACTATATATACTTAACACATAAATAAAGAACGAGATCTTAAAACAAAGCTTATTAACATACATACTAATAAAGGTGAAACTTCGAAATTTTACGATTTTCGAACTAGAGATTTTCAGTTACAACTAATGAATTCGTTACAACAGTGTTGATTTGTGCATAAACAATGACAAGTATTCAAACTTTAGTGACTCTAGTGTTAGTTTTGAAGCCGATCTTCGCATCCATCAGTAGTGTCTCGGATAATATTGCATTAGGTAATGTTAAAAAGCACTTTTATTAAGCTATATTACATATAAATGTTATTATATGTTTAACAACAGAGCAAATTAAAGATTAAAATTTACTATTTGTAATAAAGTAATGACAAATTAGCAACTTTTGTACTTTATTGTAACAAAATTTATTTGTAGATTTGTACATATATGTTTTATATGTTTAAATTTAACTAACTATAATTTTAAACTTGCCTCTATAAAAACAAGTTTTATGCATTTTTTAATTGTTCTAAGTTTTTGATTTTTGTAAGTTAAAATTTTTCCTTTAAATCATCGGTTAGTTACAATGTTTTTATTTTAATTTTAAAAAGTGTAAGTGTAAAAACTCTTATTATGTTTTGAATTTCATTCGTTAATAACTAGTTTTATAAAATTAATTGAAATTCTTATTAAAATAATTTCAACTTGTTTTAACTATTATTAATATAATACAGTACTTTTTTAGTGTAAGAATTTACTAAATTTATACTAATTGGGTAGTGGAGTAAGTATAAAACAATGGTGCAAAGTTGAAAATTTTTTTAATTGGCTCCGGCTCTTTAGATTTTTTAATAAGCTCAGAGTCAAGCTTTGGCACTTTAATGCTTCAAAAATCGACCATTAGTCTGACTACAGCTCCTTAAAATTTTAAAAATCGACATTGGCCCCGGATTTTTTAAAAATAGCTCCATCTTTTTTAAATATTTAAATCTGACTTAAATTTCATAATATTTTTAATTTTTTATAACATTTTAACATGCCAAATCAATCTTTTTTGTAGTCTACTCTATTAGATGAAACTTCTATTTTCGGCAAAATTATAACTGCTTTGATAAACGAAAAATTGGCCTTTTAGGAACTAGTGTGGTTGATAGTAAAAATGGTTTTTTTTGGTGAACAACCTGGTTATTCTTCATTGAGACTTTTTGTATTTTGGCGAATTTGGTTGTAACCTTTCGTAACCGCGTTTTCAATCTGTGATATGAAGGGCTAAAAACTTTTTTAATGGTTTTTTTAAAATATTTAACGTGAGAAACTCACTGCTTTCGTACGTTATTCTTTTTTCTACTTTAACTGCAGAAAAATAAGTTAAAATAAATTTGAAATCGTAACTTTAAACATTTTTTAAAAATCAAACAAATCACAGACTTCCTTGCTCTGTGTTTCTAATACTCAAATATTTAAAAAAGAAAATGAAAATTAAACTTAATATCAATTTTATTTTGGCGAACATTGGTTACAGCCTGTGTTGTAACTCGGATTACCCAAAAACGTAACCAGGTTACTTGCCAAAAAAGGTCTATTGTGTTTTAAAGATAAAACGGAAAAACCGTAATTTGGGGTAATTGATGAATAAAAAAAGTATATTTTGGATAACACTTATTGAATTATAAAGAAGTATTTAATACGTATTAATTTATATTTCACCACTTGCTCTCAAAAAAGAATGTCGCTAAAATAATGGCGCTTTTTATCGTTAAAAATCTATTTGTTTTTATAATTTTTAAGCTCGAAAACAACCGTTCGAACGAACTTTAATTTACAATATGTCAGGGGTGGTCAGATTTTTTAACCGCTCGAGCCATTTTTCAAAATTTGAAATACTTTGCAAACTGCAGTTAAATAGGTGTTCAAAAGATATGCAAAAAAAAACTTGAAGAAACTTTTTTATAAAAGTTATAATTATTTATTTCACTTCTTTCGATAATTCAGAAATTTGTTGTAACATTACACTTAGTCTTACATCGTCATTATTGAATCACTGACGATGCAGACCATATACTTACCCTATGACTATTGGATTCATATGAATCTAAATAAAACGGCAACAGATTAACTAACCTTCGTGTAAAAGAAACTTTCTAGGAGTCTCTCGTGGAAAAGAAACAATGCTTTCCGGCGTTCAAAGCAGGAAAGTCGTAAAAGAAAAAGAAAAAGAAATCGACGCTCCAAAGGAGAATAAATTAGCCCCTGAAAGCTGCGGTAACACAAGAAGATGAGGCTGAAAATGGTTAGAGGACGAAGAAACTTTAAGCTTCAGCATCCAGGTTTCTTCTTTCTTGTGATCACGCTTTAGGATAAAAAAACCTATTAGAAGTTGTTGGAAAAAAAGCAGCAGCTTTTCAATTACTACTCCCACGATTTGAAATTGGTGAGATTCAGTACTGGGAGACCTAAAGCCAAGTCACTAGGGGTAAAATTTTGAACGTAATGCTCAGAGACTATTTGGACAGCTATTTTTAACTTTAGAAATGTCTATCCTGAAATAAGAATATTTCAGGTGGGCTATTGCCAAGAAACACAAATAGGCTTTTGCTTGGATTTTTTTATATACATATAATTGCTCCTTTGAACTACCGGCTTGCTAGAAGTACAATAAGCCGTACGGCTGCAGTCCTATGGTGCTAACTCCTTCTAGAAATCATGGCTTATTATTTATTTATTTGTATTTATTCAAACCTAGTTTTTTATATTTGCCATTAGTACTTTCAAAAACATTTTGAAACATATACGGAAGGATAATAATTTTTTAAAATATAATTGCACAAAAATGGAAAGGTAACTCTTGGTACATTTATCAGATGTCACAAATAATCCTTCTTAGAGTCGCATGTGGCTCGGAATTTGCTGTTTGGTCACCATTGTAATATATAATTATATATTTGTTCGGTATCAAAGTGGCTTAATAATTTATCAAATAAATATCAAAATTTTACCAAGTGTGGAAATTTGAAACCCATTTTTATGTAAAATTTATTCTAAAATATTACAAGTTTAATTCTACACTAGTTTTGCTTTAAATATTGAAGATTTTATTAAGTTAGCACTCTTTTTTTATATTTTCAAAATGATAATTTAATTAAGATAGGGAAGATGTATGAATAGTGCAGTTTAGTACAATTTTAGTTAGTGAAAATGATTACTTATTTTTTACTATTATTATTTTTTCATTTCATATATTTTTAGGTGGAGTTTGCGCTGTGATACTACTATTATTAATATTATTTATAGCAAGATGGTGGTTCAATCGAGTAAATACTTGTACTTAATAGAAACCACTGTTTTTTTTTATATAGCCCACTTGGGATTTTCAAATTCGAGACTTATAATCCTCTAGGACTCAAATACAGCTACCCAAATAAGTTTAGAGGATCATTTCCATAAGCCTATCTTGAGCAATTTGACTCTAGGTCTCCTCAAACAATGTACTAGATCCTACCAGTGCCGCCTTGCTGAAGAACTACTTGAACAATTGTTACTTTTTCCCTAGCAAAGAAATACTTCTAGGAATAAAGATTATTTTACCGAAAGGCGTGGCGACATGAAAGAAGAGACTTAGATAATGACGTCTGGAAGTTTTACTTCTCATTAACTTTGTGTTTCCTTTGTTTTCTAAGTCGACTTGTTTCCCCATAGCTTTGAAAGTAATACTTTAAGCATAGCTCTAAAGTTCATTGAAAATGAGTAAAACAGTTTTTACACCTTCAGCTTAATTATTTTTATTTTATAACTTTTGGTAAAAAGTTCCCAGATCTTTTTTGTCTTCTTTGGTTTCTCCAAGTAGTTAAAAAAGCGTAAACACTTTATGATGTTTAGCAATGTGCATAGAAGCTCTAATAAGACACTAAAATACAACTACTTTTAGTTAACTGTTAAATATTTACTTATAGATATATTTTTTCTACGAATGAACTTTGCCAAGGAATTTCTCAGTGTACCTATGGTAATTACCGGTAATTTGAAATATTTGCTCGATTCGGTTTTTTCGATGTTTGGTCATTTTTTAAGTGACCTTTTTTAAAGCTGGTTGATCAAGTTTTTGCATACATGTAAATGTCTCCACTTTATCTTAACTTTTAAGAATATATATAAATATTGTTAATGTTTTTTTGCGATTTTTTTTTTGTTCTTTAAATTAATCTTAATTAATTTTGCCACTGGTTTCTTAGTCAGATTAATCGAGTTTTTTACCCGTTTAAATTCAGTACAATTCGAATTGCGATTGTTTGAGCTGTTTGCACGTTAAATGTGGTCGACGTTTTTAGAAATTTGGGTTTGTTGGGGTCGGGTAATTTCACTTGCTTGTTACTCGTGTGATTTATGAGTGTAGACTTTAATTGTCATTTTTGTCATTGTTATAATTTTATGTAATAATACAAGAACAAATTTTTCTCGTTTTTTGAAATGTTTATGATACTCTTTCAACTCTTTACTTTCTTCTATTAAGCAAATAAATTGCCTTTTCGCAATGTTTCTAAATTATATGTACAGTTCTTTTTTAAGCATTTATTCAAAGCATACATACTAGGCGCAATTCTTAACTTAGCATTGCAGCCTAGTGACTTATTATAGTTCTAACAAGTAGGTAAGATTAGTTGGATCTTTGCACGTACTTAACAAGATCAAGTAATAATCTGATTATATTTCCTTTAATAAAGCCACGCCTAGGATCATCTTATCTAAGGTTTGGCATCATCTAAAAGTGCAATGGGTAACATCCTAGAATAAGATAGAGGTTATACTCTTCACTATATATTCTATAAGGAGGTTCCTCTTTGAACACCAATATTACGTAGATGTTTCTTGAGATTAAAATATTTGTTTACACTAAAAAAACTTTAATGGAATTGACTATTTTTATTGCCTAATTTTTCTTCGACTAACAATAATAGTTAATACAACTATTTCAGAATAGCTTAAGATGACCACACGTCCCAATTTTAGTCTGTCAAACCCGCTTTTTGGTGGAGAGTCCCCCGTCTCGCCGATTTTTAAAAATGTCCCGTTTTTTATCTTGCGTGCTACAACACATTTATATACAAGTAAATGCTACACAAAAATTTTGTAACAATGTTTAGTAATATGTTTTATATGTTACAATAATGTTAAAAACATGTTTTCTTAAGTATTCTTAAAACACTCTTCTGAAACTTTTTTAACATGTGTTTTGTAACATGTAGTTGATGTTTTTTTTGTTGTATCAAATTTTTTTACAACATTTTTTTAAACATTTTTTGACATTTATTGTAAAAAAATAAATTAGGTAACATATCGAGTTAGATTCACTCGGTTGTATTCGATCGTTGTCGTTACTTTTCGGCTTAATACAGATAAACTTAGTTATTAGAAATACTTCAGAAGCTAAACAAATTTTGTCCATACTTCGTAAAATTAACTATTCTCGGATCGTTGAATAAACTTTTTTGAATTCTTATAAGAATCATTTCCTTGATTACTTTAACAGTTTTATGTAGTTACCCGTATAGAACAATTTGGTTAAATTTCACTAATTTAGAACTAAAAATAAGCTAAAATTTGACTAAATTTATATTGACGAGATAGGCATCATGAAAATGATTTAGTAAAATTTTAGCATGAAATTCTAAAAAAAAGATAAAAAAGCCCTAAAATTTGTTTATTTTTTTGATTTTTATGTTCGAAACAGTGAAAAAAATACTAAACTTTTCTTAAGCTAAAAATAAAAAAATATACAAAATTTAGCACTTTTTTTATCTTTATTTTGGAGTGAAATGCTAAAATTTTGCTAAATCAGTTTCATAATTCCTATCTAGTCAATACAAATTTAGTATAATTTTAGCTTATTTTTAGTTCGAAAATAGTGAAATTTAACTAATTTGTGCTCTAAGAGAAGTTAAAATGTAACATCTCCTCGACGTTACATCTATAATAAATATTGTTCACAGTTATTTTAGCTATTTCATATAATCACTATAACTATTTTTTATAGTTACTACAACTATTCTACATAATTATATTAATCATCTAACTACATGAAATTGTTAAAATAACAATTTTGTGATAATTATTATTACCTATTTTATTGGTTACGGAAATATTAGCGAATGAAAATAGTTAATATTACCTAAACTTTTTTCTCAGTGTAGTAAGATGACCATAATTGATTAAATAATGAATTTTTAAAAAATACTTCATTATACAATAATAATACCAAATGGATTGAACGGAAAATTTAGCGTGGGGTCTTATCACTGGGGCGTTGTCGGTTATCACTGTTTAAATAAAAAAAATTAATGACTACTTTCTCATAAGAATTTTCTTGTTCGGTTCATTATCTTTCCAAATTTTACTAGTAGATTTTGAATAATAATTTTATTGCAAAATGTTTGCCTTATATAAACAGCCAAATTAAGGCGCTATTATAAAACATATTTAGTTAGCTGTAATTAAGTCCAGTGTACACTTTGTATAGAAAAATTAATAAGATGTTATCCCTTTTTTATAGAGGTAATTCCTTAAGTTATTAAAAAAGACTTAATTTAAAGAACAAGAAAAGAGTTTTTTTGTAATCAAGATTGCTTGATTATGTAACTCTAATATATATATATATATATATATTGTAACGCT
>AGDA01094280.1:0-10367 GCA_000281935.1 Mengenilla moldrzyki | reverse complement strand
ATATATATATATGTTATTCAATTGTGTTTTGTACAAATTCAAGTAAGTTTACCATAATATCTTATTAGCCTAACTCTTCGTGGAATATATTTTCGAGCGCGCCTTATATTATTACTCTCAGTGGTTTATACAACAAATATATTTATTTATAAAAAAATAGTAAACTTACAAATTTTTTAATAGAAGACTATTTTAATAAATCACTTAGCTATTATAATGAAAGTAAAAATAAAAGAACTTCGTATCGTGTTATGTTTAACATGTTCGTGAACGTGAATGCTATAGCATTCATTTTCTTGGTGGTACAAAATAACGTGAATGCAATAGCATCTACATTTCGTAAAGTTCTGATAGAGCTAACTATCTTTGTACATTTTTTATTGAGAATTTCTGTTACTTTCAACTATTCACATTATAAATGCACTATATACTTCAATTTGACATTTGAAATCAAAGCGAAGACATCAGCTTTTTTGAATTACCTTATTATCGTAAATAATTGCTTGCCTATTTTTGTAGCTCCTTGAAATTTTTAGGGTGCGCGAACGTGTTAATGCAAGTTTGTGAACAATTTTTTCTGGCAATACTGCATAAATTGATCTGTGTCGCATTACTAGAATAACACGCTCTAATCAGTTCGGTGTGCGTGAGCTTGCGTAAGAAGCTTACAAACATGGTTGACGTGACGAGTGAAATGAAAACAAGTATTGTGCTCGAGTGACGGAATTCGGGAGTTGATATCGGACTCGGGACGTGTTCGGTCGTAACTGATCGCTCTGTTCGGGTAACGGTTACAAGATTCGGCAACGGCCACCCATCATCAGACTGTTGCGGCTGCGGCGCGATGACTGAGCATGCGCGCATCGAACGTGAAAATGATGCGCTTGCGTTGTTGGCGCTAAAAACACCGCCAGATCAGGCGCCGGGCGATGCTGGTGTGTGTGCTAAGATGCCAATTGCCCGCCTGTTGTACAGGGACCACGAGTTTCTAATCAACAAGAATAAAGTGGTGATCGGACGTGACAGTTCGCACGGTGCCGTCGACGTCAGCATGGGTCATTCAAGCTTCGTGTCTCGCAATCACATCGAAATTGTGTTCGACCGGCCGTTCTTTTTTATGTTGTGTTATGGCAAAAATGGCGTTTTCGTTGACGGTGCTTTTCAGCGCAAAAACGGTCCAGCTCTACGTCTGCCTAAGATGTACTATTGCTTCTTTAAATTACCTCTTTATAAATCTCCCAAATATAATTGTTACTCCTAAAGTATTTTTATAAGACGCCTTTGGCTCACACGTCATAGGTTTTATGTAATGTTATCAGTTATTCAAAAATGCTTATTTTAAAAAGCTAGATTTTTAGTCTGTTTAGATAATACATACTAGAGTCATGTCCAAAAAGTCTGTCCCAAACGGGACAATTTTACGTCATAGCTACTTAGAATTACTCAACTCCTATGTTTTTGTACACGACCGAGTAAGTTTGCAAAAATACTTTTCAACTCTGTCCCGAACAGGACAGACTTTTTGAATACGACTTAGTTAATTCAGTTGTTTATTTGTATCAATACTTCCAAAATTCTTATAGCTGAAACTTGCCTCAAAATCTCAAAGTAATGAAAAGTTACATCAAGGCACAGTATAATGTTACAAATTAAAGAATAATTTACTTGAAGTGATGTTTGTTGAAGTAAACTGAACAATAATTAAATTTTAGTGGTATCTTAAAAAAACTTACACACGTAATTGTTGATAAAAATAACAAATTTAGAAAAAATGTGTTTTGTTAGTGTTCATTTACAAAAAGTATTACATAACATTCACTGCTCAAGTATTATGTTGTATTATAAGCACCCAAGTATAATCACATTTTATTTAAGACATAAAATTTCGTTCATTGTTATTTATTTTAATTTGCATATGATTAAAATTGATTTAAAATTAATACCTTGTACTAAATGTATGTGGGGATTCTGACGTTATTCAAAAACCTCCGGTAGTTTTGATAGATATCAGGGATTTCTGCATATATGTAGTAATCACTTTAAGGATCACTGATTTAGGTTAGCTTTTTGAAGAAAATGAATGAAATTTTTGTGCTAAGTGTTTGAATGACAATTTAACGAACTTTTTTTAAACTTTTCCTAGTATGGAATTGCTCCATATTTGACGTTTAACGTAAACAAGTAGTAGTTTGACTGATTATTTAAGAAATAAGATTAAAAAATAGCGGAAATTTTGATTGTTAAACAACTTTTTAAAATCAAGTTTCTACTGAATTGAGAAATGCCTTAAATTAGAGACTATCGACCGTTTTTAACAAGTCAACTATCCAAATTTGAACATTTTTAAATTTTAAATTGTATTCATAGATTACAAGAACACAAATTATGAAAAAAAAAGATTATAAGCAAAAAAAAGAATAAAAATAACTAATATGTATACTTGAAGATTTTAGTGCAAAATTTTGCATTTTGGACAAGCTGCGTCGGTTTTGTTAGAGCTTAATACATTAATGAGAGAATAACTGTAATATAAATAAACACTGATGTGTCCCATAAAAGTATTAAACGTGTCCACCATTGTTTCACATGATTCAGTCTACTTAAGTTTTTTGACTGTTTAAAAACGTACCTTCATATAAATTAATAGCTTACGGTCGTTAAAAAACGGTTGACTTTTTTTGTAGAAAACTGTAATATAATGTTTTTGATCTAAGCGTATGCCAATTCAAAAAGTTATTACATGTTTGCAAACATAATGAAAATAATTGTCATAAGGAAAATGATATCACGTTACTTTTAATTACAACAAATTACTGTAGTCGCCTTACAAATTTATCTTTTACCAGCGGTATTTATTGTGTTAAATATATATTACTATTACATAGGCGCTTAAACCGCATAAAAAGAAGAAAAAGATAATGTATAAGGCACAAGTAACTAACATATCGACCGCAAAGGCCTTGTAAGTAGTCCACGGGGCTAAAATTAGACAACTAGCTTTTACTTGAATTTTATACTTGAAAACATAAGCATACTTGAATAATAACAACACTTTTAAGTTCGATCCTGAGGTAGACTTGAATGTTTAGGATGAAGATTTGTCGACTAATAAAAGCAATTTTTTTAAACTAAGAACAGTTTATAGAATGCTCATAATCGTCTGCGTACTATTTTTTACAGAATAAGTCTTCCTAAGGAATAAAAGTTTGTCTACGTCTGATATAAAGGATATTTTTACTTAAAAAACTAAAAGACTAAAAGTTATGTTTTAAAAAATAAAACAGAATTTGTTTTTTAAAAAAGTAAACGATATTTATAAATGTTCCAATCAATTAATGTCATAGTTTAGTTTTCCTCAAAGTATGGGTTGTGAATCGATACCGAGCTGTATTAAAAAGTTACTAGGTCAGAAAAAAATTATGAAGGTGAAGTTTACTTCGTTTATTAAAATTTTTAATGAAACTATTTGTTAATTTTTTTGGATAATTTATAATTACAGTACTGGTCAAAAGTATAGGACTATTCCTTTCTACAGAGTATACAAAAGAAAAAATTTTACATCAGAATTACATTAAAAGTAGTTACACAGATCACAAATTTTTTTGAAAATCGATCCTACACTTTTGACCAGTGCTGTATTATGCACGTGAAATGAACAAATAAATAACTTGATTTTTATTGAAAAATGAAATTTAGTTTGTACATAAATGATTTTTTGGTATAAGATTGGTCACATACTTTTAAACCTCGTACCAGGTTGTAATCAGAACACTGGCATAGTTAAGAAACATTTATTTATCTTAAAATACGTGCCCATATTAAAGTTTTGAAAGATCTGTAAATGAATTTAGTATTATTTACGAAGATTTTCTTCTTATGGAAAATTTATAATTTTTAATGGAGGAAATAAAATGAATTTTATTCATTGTTTTTATGTACTCTTTCTGATTTAGAGGATTTTGCATTTAATTAACTTGAAGAAACTAGTCGATTAGAATTCTAGTTCCTCAGATTGAAATTTAAGCATAGGAAATTTAAAATTTAAACCAGTTGTTGAAAACTGTGTACACTTTTCAGTGAACTCTAAATGTTTTTGACTTCTTTTTAAGGTTTTATCAAAGCTTCAAGCAAAGTATTGACTTAAATAAAAGCAAAAGCTGTTTAATTTTAATATTTAATTTCGCGCTGGTTTCAGTTTGTATTTGTTTTGTTATTTAAAGTTTGTATAAGTTTTTTTCAGGAATAAAATTGTTTTTTACACTTTAGAAGATATCAGTTTTTTTTTCAAGGCTTCTTTAGTAATATGTTTTATTCGGAATTTGAAATTTTACGTAATAACGTCATCAATGTCAATTTATCATTCGGTTCTGTTGCTTTTTTAAATAGATGTTTTCGTTTATCTGTTTGCTTAAGAGCCATAAAAAAAGTTTACTTTAAAGTTCTATTTTTTATTTTCTCATTTTTATATTTTCGTATGTGTACGAAAACTTCGGTATCACCAATGTCGAATTTTTTTATCTTGTTTTTAGCTTATATTTAAGTAAGAATTTTTTAAACAGTTTTTTTTATTAAAGTAATATTAAAAAATTAATATCACGTACGTACTCTTGGAACTGATATGGTCTGACATGTACTTTGTATTTTGTGAATAAACAAAACATTATTTTCGTCATTTTTTTTCGGAAAAAAATATATATTTTTTTATAAAGGGTTTTGCTACCGTGTGACAATATTTGTAAAGACTTAGAAAAGTACAGGCTGGGCCTGTAACAGGCTGTAGGAGCCAAAACTGTACACAAGAAGTTTAATTGTAAACGTATTGTTTATGTACTAGTTGGCTCAACACTCAGAAATATAGAAATTTATAGTTGATTGATTAACACGTTGACTGCTGCGTGTGTTTACAGCACAGATTACCAAGATCGGCAAAGGAAAAAAATTTTCTAATTTCCCTGCATTTTTATGTTGGTACAAAATTCAAAAAAAGTGGCGGCATCTCTTGAGAAAACGTCTCGTAATGTTGCCAAAAAAATACTCATTTGTTTTATATAACATTTTTTGATGGCAAATGCAAAGTAAATAAATTTTGTATAAATTTCATTTCATTAATTGTGTTTCTAATTTTCTTTAATGTTCATTTAAAGTAAAATGTAAATATTTATATCAAAAGCATTTTAAACAGCAACGCCGGACATTTAGAGAAAAAAGAGAGTAGCGCCATCAAGTTTTAAAGGGAAATATAAGGGAACGCTTTGCCGATCTGGGTAATCTGTGTTTACAGTGAAATATCCGTCAAGCCACGTTTATCGTTGTACGAAGCATATTCGGTTAGATACTCCTATTGATATTTTATATACATACGAATGTTCTGCAAAAGTAGATAAATAAGCATTATCTCGATACGAGTGGTGCAGCCCGGTCAAAAACTTTACTACCGCCCGAATATAGTCTACGTGGAAGTCAACGTATTAAGTGGCTAAAATTTAAGAGAAGTCTTTTTGATCTTTATTTTCCTAATGTATAAATTTAAAGAGTTTTTGTTCTTGTAAATGAAACGTGAATTTAATATATAATTAGCTCTTGAGGTGTCTAAAAATTCATATGGTTTCAAAAATATTTTGGTTTTGTAATCAGTGTGATTTGAGCTTTTTAAAATTTTAATAGTGTTTTCGTTTTGTAAAATGCGAGACTCTTCATTCGTTTTAATAATGATTGAATACTAACGGGCTATTTAAAAAATACTAGGTGTACAATACGATTTCCAAGCACAAATATACGAATAGATTTTCAGTCGTTGATTGACGAATCACCGAGTACGTTACCGAAATCGAACGGTAACGCTAATGAGTTTGTGGCATCTATGGTACAGGAACCGCTCGAACCACTAAAGCTCAACATTCCTGACAGTCCGTGTCCGTCACCAACTGGTACTCTTAGTGCCGTCAATAGCTGTCCGGCAAGTCCACGAAACGTGCAAACGAGACGGAACGTATCTGATGACTTACAAATGGCGGCTGTCTATGCAGCACAAGTGGCCGGCACGCCAGACAGTAATGTGTCTGGCTCCAGTCCTGAATCGTTACCTTACAGGAATCTGTCAGTGAACGGTGGAAGCACGGTACTAATTACTATTAAAATATAATGTTAATTTTTTTTGTTTTTCGGAGTTTAGTGTTTTTAGAATTGTCTAAAGCAGGGAACAGTAATCAGGGGCTCTCGGGCACCGTGGTGCCTGTAAGACGGTTTTAAGATGCCTGTGTTTACGAATATGAAAATATAGTGCTCTTGTTTTAAACATGAAATACATATAATTAAAATATTTTTAATCTTTTATTAAAATTTATTCCGATTAATGCATATAATGATGGCTGAAAGAAATGGGTCAATAAATTTGGATCGCTTTGGAGAAATTTAAAATGTTTAACCTAAGATTTTCTTGTATCGATAATTTTAAATTTTATATCATTTGTAAAACTTGTTTAATAATGACTTTTCAAGGAAGCTAAACATCTGAAAATTGAAAAAAATTTCGGTTCTTTTATCTCGAAATTTCGACCAATTTTTAGATAGCTTCTTTTTTGTTCATTATAAGAACAAAAAGTTTATCATATACACTAAACTAAGTTAACATGCAGTCATCAGTAAAAGTTAACAGTATAAAAATTAACATTAAATTTAAATTATAGTAAACTTTTTTTTGAAAATTCATGATGAAATTCATTATTTTATTTTTCAATTTGTTTAACAACGTTGCATTTTTTATTTTTTTTTAATTTTTTTAAAATCTTTTTTACTATAAGTGTGCTCGAAAATATACTCTACGAAGAGTTAAATTAATAAGATCTTTTCGAAAATTTACTCGAATTTGCACAAAACACAGAAGTTCGGTAACTTTGATGAGTATCTATTACGTAATAATTAAACTATTGAGAGACATTTTCGAACATGCCTGTATAGTAGTTTCGCAAAGGATGAATCTAATGAATATGAACAAAATTTTCTTTAAAATTGTGTATATTTTCGCCCAATGTAAGTTGCTATGCTTTTATTATAAGAATAATGTATCCTTGTGTAATGTTTTAACAAATGAGTGTAAATAAAGTTTTTTATTATTTTAAACTTTTTTGAGTTTAAATAATAATAGTTTATAGTTAAAAGTAAATAAATTAGCTAATAATGATTTCTTTTTGCTACAAATGCATTTAAAAGTACACAAGCCTTAATGCTCTTAAAGGTATCAATATTTTGAAATTGGGAGAACATCTTTTAATCATACTTAATCGAATGAAGTTGTGCATTTCATAAATCTATTACGTTAAAATATAAATGTATAAAAAACAATTTATTTGGTATAGGGACCACCAATGTTAGTTGCGGCACCTATTACAAAAGAGGATATAAAACCACCGTTTTCGTATGCACAGTTAATTGTGCAAGCGATCGCATCTGCGTTTGACCGGCAGCTCACATTGTCCGGAATCTACAGCTATATCACAAAGCATTATCCGTACTACCGGACGGCAGACAAAGGCTGGCAGAATTCGATTAGACATAATTTGAGCTTAAACCGATATTTTATTAAGGTGCCGCGTAGTCAAGAGGAGCCTGGCAAAGGCAGCTTTTGGCGCATTGATCCTCTATCCGAAGCCAAGCTCATTGATCAGGCGTTTCGAAAACGTCGTCAACGTGGCGCTCAATTCTTCCGCATCCCGTTTGGGGTGAGTTCAAGGTAAGTTTCATCGAATATATATCAATTGACAACATATTATTAAAATAAATATCACAAAAGGTTACTGATATCACATTCAAAGAGTTAATAACTTAGAAAAGTAACCTAGAAGTTTTATACTATCGTTTCAAGGGGCTCAATTTGTAAATTTTGAAGGAATATATGAACAATATTTTTGCCTATATACTGAAGTGAAAAAACTTTTACTAATGAACAAAATATATATAAATTTTATACTAGTATTAAAGTGTTTGGAAAAAAATGAAGTAAAAAGTGAGCAATCAGTGATCTGTTCACTTTTGAAACAAGCCCAAAGTGAGTATTGTGTGTTTTGAATCTGTATTGATTTTGCTAATTATGTACATATACACTATCGTACTAATATTTCTATTGGTAAACAAAAAATAGTTGTTTTTTCAATATTCTATGTTAAAATAATTTTTTCTGAATCAACAGTTTACTTTCTGTAATTTATAATTTATTCAAAATTCTATAGAAAAGTGATTGATTTTCTATATGCGCACATATGGATTTTTGTCTGGTATTTTCAAGAATTATATTCAATAATCTTTATATACACGAAACTTTTATATTATTATTCTATGGTCAATAATTTGAGTAAGTTAGTTTTTAAAGAATTGTTCCCGTTTTAAAGCTCTTGTCAGCATAGTATAAAAATTTAAAATAAAAGAAATTTATTAAAGCTCTTATGAAACGATGGTAGTGTGTAAGATTCATAATGTTCCTCGTCTACATGCTCCAACAAAATTTAGCAGAATTCACTTATTTACGTATATAGAACAATAGACCAAAAGGAAGTCGATAGAAACTGCAAAAATATACATTAAAATATATAAGCCTTGAAACCCCTAAGCGACTATCTCTGTCTTTTGGAAGCTTTTACTACAGAGAGATTACCCTTTGCGAACCAAGAGCCACGTTTGCGCTCTTTCGTTTTTGTGATGCCAAAAACGAAGAAATTTTATCGAAGTAAAAAAAAATGACGCGTCTGTTATTTCGACATGTAAGAGTTCGATCGCGCTCTTTGGCGTTTTTCGATCGTGCTTTTCCAAAATACGCTAGTAAGCAAACGGTTAAAATTTAATGTACTAATAGAACTTTAATACAATAAACGCTCTATATAAGCAATCTCCCTATAAGCAACATTTTTTATAAGCAAACTCTTTGTAAGCAACTTTTTTACTAAAAAAAAATACGTAAAAATATTTTCTTGAGGGTAAGTATTTTTATACTACCGTTTTCCCTATAAGCAAATTTTCCCATTAAGAAACACATATTGAAAATGGTTCTAATAAGTTGCTTATATAGAGCGCTCACTGTAATTATACAATTAATATGAGTAGTGCAATTTTCTTTTTGTTTTGTTAACTATAATATATATAATTTTAAAAACGTATTTAATTTTTAGTGCGCCGGTGTCACCTAGTCATTCGAACTTATCCGAGTACATAGTGCCTGAATGTTCTTCACCAGAGGGCTCTCCAATTCATGGACAATCGCCCGATACTAGTCAGTCGGCACCGGATAGCCCGGGACATAACTTACTCAGTTATCATAATCAGACCACTGGTCAAAATAACTTACAAATTTTTCGCAATGGACAAGGCCTTAAAGACGGTTAGTATGTTTCTATTTATTATAATGATAGGAAATAGTTTAACATTTTGCTAATCAATTTGAATGGTTTTTATTTTTAACTTATGCAAATTTTAAATTAGTTTTAAGATTTTAATGCCATAATTTCGGTCTTATTGGCATTAACTACTTAAACAAATGTAAAATCAAATTTTACGGAGATAGGTTGATAATTTGGATTTAATTTATACTTATAGTTTAGAACACGTTTATAAGTGAATGTTAAGTTGCTTAAGCTTATAAGATAATATGTTTCATGTAAAACAAAATTTTTTTAATCCAAATAAAACTATTTAAATAAACAACAACATTTATGATCAAAAAGAAATTTTTATCTAACATTTGAAGGAAAAAAAATATTAATTTTTTCCACTGGCATTTTTTGCTTCATTAGAATGCTTAATCATCTTAAAATATAAAAGTTTAATTTGATCGCAAAAAATTGCTTATTAATTCTAGTTCTTACACATACTATAGTATTTTTTGTACAAATTAAAACATTATCTTCATAAATGCCAAATAAACACTGTGATCATTTCCTAGAAACAAGTGTGCTAGTGTATTGTGTAAAAGATTACAATTGTTTTATTTTCTTTAATTACATTCTTCTAACCATTAATTACATAAGTACAAAATAATAAATTTGTGTACTTTTCACCTTTATTTTAGCTAAACAGCCTAATCTTGGTAAACTGAAATATGTCAATAAGACATTTTTTAACAATCAAGATATTTTTAAATACCGAACCTTTTTTTACAGACATTAATAAAGCTTTTTTTAAAGACGTTAATGAGACGTTTTTGATTTGCCTGGATTAAGCTACTTAACTAAAATGAAATTGAAAAGTACAAAAATTTATTCTTTTGCACATATGTAATGATACAGTTTAATAATCATAATAAAAATGCTCCGCATATATATAAATAAAACAGCGGATTCGAAAGCAAGAAAATAAGCACATTTCCTTTCATGAAACAAAAT
>AGDA01094170.1:0-13999 GCA_000281935.1 Mengenilla moldrzyki | reverse complement strand
TCCTAGTGTGAATGGAACGTTTTCCAGGAACTTTGTTTTACTCTATCAATAAAAGTTTTTCCTTTATATTCGTGATCCAGTGTTAATAAAATTGTGAATAGTGAGCACAATTATGCTTTTTTAAACATAAGGCTAAACAGAAAAAAAAAATTAAAGAAGCTCTTTTAATATTAGTTCACGTTTATTTATATTTTGATAAAAAGAGTGGGGGGTTGCTTAGAAAACTGAATAATAAAGGCAAATATACACTTCTAAGCTAAATATATTTTATAAATGTTGAGCTTTCTTGGGCTTTCTTCAGTTTTTTTTTGTAAGTTAAAAACGATTAATTTTTAGCAAAAAGATTTTAAGATGTTTCTGGCAGATAAAAGAGTAATATAATTTAAAGTTTTAAGGTAATGTACAAATTGGAATTTTTTTATATGAATTCAATAATAATTACTCGTTGATTAATTATTTTACGTAATTGAAGTTTAATATTTATTGAATATTTATCTGCTAATTAGAAAAATGTTCAAAACAAGAAATTAAAATTTTAAATTTAGGCATTTTTTTCAATAACAATATGTTTTTGATTAAAATTTTATGTAAAATGATAAGAAAATGTTTTGGATAAAAAACCTTCTCTCTGTTATAAATAATATGTACAAAGGAAAACACAGTGACTGAATTCGAACCGAATGTATTTTTCCAATTTCAAGTACATTGCTCAGTAATTGTAAATTAGTGGGAGGTAATACACGTATAGTATAATCGCAGCTTGCTAATTTCAAGTCCAGTTATTATCTTTAATTCTTTGTTCCATGCAACAAATAAAATTTCATTATTCTCATTATGTATTCCATTGTGTTACCTAAGAAATCACTATTACTATTAGTTTTTTATGCAATTGATTTTTAATTAATACCATCGATGGCAGATAGCAAGCATTCATTGTTGGACGACAATGTGAAGCGGTCTAGATTGTCGCTTTTATTTAAAATGGACAGCAATAGTGATCATTCGATTTCAGCTATAAGCCGGATTAGTTTTTCCAATTTGACGTATACTGTCAACAAAGGCAAATTTAAGAAATGTAAGTTGTCATTTATATTGTAAATATGATACAGTACATTTAAGAACGTTTACTTGCATCGTTTCAATAAAACTTTACCTTTTAATTTAAAACTTTTAAATTGTGTAGACTTCAAAAATTCAAATTTCTCAATTATAAATTTAAGAGCTAATTCGTGTATTCTGAACTTGTTTGTGTTCTTCGTAACAGAAGTACAAGAGTTGTGTGCTTTTGTTCTATTTGTGACTAAAATTAGACTGTTAGCTTAGTCTTTGACATTGACCATAAATACGAATTCAATTTTTTACGAGTCACAAAACGTCATTGTTATGTTTTTTGAGTCATTACACTGGAAATTAATTAATGACTTTGAGCAATAGGACAAAAACTGTAATCGGATTTTCGATGTTAAAACGTCTGAAAATTACAGAAAGTATAATTTCATTCAATATCACGTTTTACAGTTAATTACTGACGACCATGCGAAATTCGAAAAAGATTATTACTCTGACTTCAGCTAATATTACTTATAAAATTCGTTCTGCTTAAAATAAATTAGCGAAACCAGATTCGGACTAATAAAAAAACGTTTAAATTTGTTCAAAAACAGTTTGAAGAAATAAAGTTTTTATTTTTTAAATAAAACGAATATGATTGCCTACCCTGTCTACTAAACGTGGGGATAAAGTTAAAGCAATATCACTGTGATACCACTGTGAGAAAATAACTGTGATCTTACAGTGATATCACAGTGAGGTTGTAGTGTGAGATTTCACTCACATTACTCTCACAATGTTATATCACTGTGAGACTTCACTGTGATTTCACAATAATATCTCAGTGAGGTTGTGGTGTGAGATTACACTCACAGTTATTTATTCCAAGGCTTGGACCAGAAAATATTTGTGTCTTTGGGATTCTTCGATTTGAATACAGTTGAGAAATTCGCAATATTCATAACATTGTGGTGTGAGGAAGCTCATATCTAAACTCAAGGCGATATCATAATGATGTAACAGTGATATCACTGCGATAATTCATAAATGTGTAGATCATAATAAACCTTACTGTAGTATCACAGTTAGGATCATCAAATTATCACAGTGAATATTCAAAAACACCTCACAGTGATATCACTGTAATATCACTGTCATAATTCACAGTTGTGGGAATCACACTAAACCTCACTGTGATATCACAGTGAGTGTTCAAAAACTCCTCACAGTGATATTACTGTGGGAATTCTTGGTTGACAGGGTAATAAAAAAACTTCCCCGGGTGTCAGTCGACGATTTTTTTCAAAGTACCCTCATTCGCTTAGACATGTTTTTGGAAAAAGAAAAATGTATACTATTCGTGCCTTAATTCTCTTTCAGTTGAGTTATGAGAGTTAAAATATGGTACTAGAAAAATACAAAAACTCCTATATCTCGAATATTAGTCTTTTTTTTTAGAAAAATGACATTTACAAAAATTATGCAGCTTTAAAAAGTCTACAAAAAATTTAAATAATTTTTTGTAGTTTAAGCAGTTTTTTTGGTCGAAACTGTAAAAAAACTATTTTTTCAGTTTTTTTAGGTTTTAAGAGGATTTTGGTTAACATATACACCAATATATGTTCCTTATATTGGATACACAACCCTTTTTATTAGGCAATTAATTAAATTTATTTATCTCGTTAGGAGCGTCAAAATCGAGAAAAAACAGTTCCTTTTTGACTTTATTCATACTACAACAAATGTTTTTAATTTTTAACACTAAAATAATGTTATTTCTGCACAGTTTACGTAATAAGTTATAATTTAGTAGAGATATTAATAAAATGTGCTAAATTTTTTTTCACTGAAAACTATGGGATTTTCTTGTGTTACTTTAAATTGTAAGCTGATTACGAAAATAATGAATTTTTGATAATAACAATGCAGTGTAAAAAATACAAGCAAAAAACACAAAAGTGATTATTTTTAAATGTTGGCAACACTGGATTTTTAAAAAGCTGTTATTTGGTTTTATTATTAGTGGTTAAATTAGTTTTCATTTGATGGTATTTGAGTATAATATCTATCATACACAAGAAAATATTAGCAAAATAGTCAAAGAATTAAAGATTCTTATAAGATTTCAATCAAAATACCTGTAACTAAAAACTTTTAGTCTCACACTCAAAGGTTCTTTAATTTTGCGATTTTTTTATAAAGGTCATTTTTCTTTAAAATTGACTTCTTACGAGAAATATCAATAAATGTGTTTTCTACTGGGTTACTCTTGACCCTTCTATCTCATCCTAAACAAAACTGTTATAATATTACACAAGTGTCGTAAAAAGAGAATCAACTCGATTCGGTTACCAAATTCGCAACTGTTACACTTCTCGGCACTCCAATCGGGATTGTTGAGAGCAGGAGTAATATCGGATACGATTATGTAGGTTGAGGAAAGCTTCGATGTCTTCCAACCTGATTGAAGTGTTCGCCCGAGTTCTCGAACTATATTTTCAACACAAGTTTTTTCTTTTGTTGTTAAAACCCGAATGATCGATTTTATTTTCGTATTTTTGAGTCCAAGTTTGAAAACTTGGACTTTACAATTTTAAAATAAATAATTTTAAAGTAAAAACAACAATTAAGTTTCAAAGTTTTTTTTTCAGTTAAAATCATTTCAACTTCTTTTGTTTCCAAAGAAAGTCGAAGAATCGACTTTCTTCGTATGGTGACGATGTCGGTCACCATAACAAAAAAATTGCACGATTAAAATATTTCTTATGTTATTTAAGGGTATTACGAATCGAATGAGGCCGCTTTGAAAAAAATCGGAGTGGGACCTGAAAACTTTTCCTTGTTAGTGTTCAAAAGGTAGTGAATTGTTGCTTTTATTTATTTAAAAAAAAGGGGAAAAGTTGAATTGATTATTAGTCAAAACTTGGTTTTTTATTTTTTTTTTAATTTTTAAATGCCTAACGTAATAATGTTACAATTATTGATACCGTCGTTTTTATGTTGAGCTTTGTCACTATTTTTGTCCCCTATGAGTTGCACAGATAAAACGTGTCACGTAACAAGTCAAAATTAATTTCGAAAGATAACTATTTCTATTACGTCAAGCTTAAATAGGTATGTAAATAAACAAATATGTTTTCCTTACTAAATAATTTATTAATAGTAATTTTGGTAATTTTTTTTAGATATTAACTTCTTAAATATTATGTAATAACAATTACAGTAAAGTTTATTATATCTGGTGATAAATATACAACTATTCTTTTATAGAGTATAAGATTATTTATTATCCGAATTTTGTAAACAGTACTAAAAAAGTTAGTGCTCTTCATAGGTACTAGTTTTTTTTTTAGTATAGTCTTTATAATTTTTTCTACAAACGGTAATAAATTTTTTTCTTAGTGCAACTGAGGAATAAAATTTTATTATTTATTCAAAACGACATCATAATAAATGAATTATAATATAAAAATAATACAATGATAAATCTTTATCAGAGTAAAATTTTATCCTAATAACATGTTTGGAAATGGATTCACAGATCGAAATCATAGTCATGTAAAACTGTAATGTAACGATTACAATTTTTATTGACTTTGAATATAAATAAAATAACAATATAACCACTGCGGTCAGAACTAAAAACCTTGTCTTATAATTACATCTATATTGGAATTAAATTTAACAATTTTATTTTTTTTTAACCAGTATTAGTCTTACTTTCTTTTTTATAATATATTATTACTCAATTAGAGATAATATCGAGCCTAAAATTTTAATTATCATAATATTACCACTCTTAGTAACGTTGAATATATCTACAGAAAGAAAACGTGTGATTCAAATATGTTTTTTTTCAAATTCTTTTTATTTCTGTGGTTCATATTGCAATAAGTAATTGAAATAAATAAATACATAACTGTTTCTAAATGTATGTAACTTTAATTTTATTGTAAAAATTGCAAATGTTTTTTAATGTTAAACACACTTAGAATGCAAACAGAGCTTTTAATACAATATTTTATGTTTTACTCTAAAACAGGAGTGGGAAAAAGCCGGCCCGCGGGCCGGATCCGATCCTCTTGTTTACTTTATCCGGCCCGTTAATAAAGTTCACGTGCATTTTTTTAATACGTTTTATGCGATTGTATTAAAATCAAAAATTTACTATTACCTTTATCTATCAATAATTGTCAAATTTATTTGTCAAAATGCTTTAAAATGATACTCTAATGTTTTTATCAAGAAAATTCTTGAGCTGGGTAAACATCCGCCCAAAACATCGTACGAAGTAAAGATTTACGGCTTAAAAGGGATTTTAAAAATGGCATTTTGGCCCACACTTAAAATTATTTACCCACCCCTGCTCTAAAATATAATATTTTCATATTTTTTAATCTACCGATGTTTTGAAAGTTCCAAGTAATTTTGTAGTCAATTTATAATTACTTAAATTCGCACAATTATATTTATTATTATTTGTACTCGAAAACAAATTACGCATGTTATCTCGGAGAAACTTATATATCCTCTAAAAGAAATAGGAAAAAATTTCATTGAAATTGCATGCGCAACAATTATTGATAATTATTAATTACATAGAAATTATTAGTAATTTCCGTAATGAATTCATATTTACATGTCACTGAACGATGGTGTAATGGATTGTAAATAAGTTACGTAATCGTTTTCTAGATCGCAAAATCATATTAAATGGTATAAGTGGTTCGTTTTCAGCCAGGAAATTAACCATTATTTTAGGCTCGTCTGGTTCTGGAAAAACTAGTCTACTGGATATCTTGGCCGGTTATATGTATGTAAATTATAATTTATAAATTTCTCAGTATGGATTTTAAATTAATTCTGATAATGCTATAAAAATAGATCGGATGGTGTTCAGGGAGCTTTACTGCTAAACGATGAAGTACGGAACGAGTCACTGTTTCGACGTAATTCTTGTTATATTATGCATCAGAATTATTTGCAACCCTTGCTGACGGTGGAAGAGGCTATGTATGTGGCTGTTAATTTGAAACTGAATTCAAGGCTAAGCTTTGATGAGAAGCTTCAAGTCGTAAGTTTACAAAAAGCTTTTAAATCCGTATAGTCAAAATTGTGCATTTTACGTTTATTATATGTTTCAACCAGTTTTAAAACAATAATCAAATAGTAAATATTGATTTTCTTAATAAATAATACGTTTTAAATGTATAATTTTTAAAAGCTATCATGGAATAAACAGACTAAATTTAGCTTAAATTACACGTACAAAAACCGTATAAATGTATTAAAATTTCCAAAAAAAATTGTCAGATCGCTAAAAGTACTTGTTATTTTGTAGAACTTTTTATATCGCATAATTTTTGTAAAGGTCATTTTTCAAAATAACAAGTATTTTTAGCTCTATATTAATTTTCATGCGTTTTCATACTATATTTTCAACCCCCATAACTCATCCTCTGGTGAATTATAGTCAAAACGGAATATGTGATTTTTCATTTGAAAGCATACATAAACAAATAAAAATAGTTTGAAAAAAATTACGAGACCGGACATTTCGGGATGTTTCCCTATCAGTTCCAAACTCTTTTTATGCATGTATATTTGAGAACCTTTTGCATATATATATATATATATATAATAAATTTTTATTCGGTAAATTTAAAAAGTGGTCTTCAGATTGAACGAAGTATGTCTAAAGTTTGTTCAAAATATGTAATGAAATATTTCCCAAAAATTATAATCGACGCATTTAAAAAATGTAATTTAAGTGAAATAAAATGGTAAATTATTAATGAAATAGAAATTGTTTTTTTGTAAATTTTTTACTATTACAATGTTTATTATTAAAATTGTACTAAGGGTATTTTATGTACAGATCAATGAAATTTTAATAAGAATCGGATTAAGTGACTGTCTAAAAACTCGTACCGATCATTTATCAGGTGGTCAAAAGAAACGCTTATCTATAGCTCTAGAGATGATACGAAATCCAATAATTATGTTTTTCGACGAACCAACTAGGTAGTATACACTTATAAATTTAGTCATTTTTGGATATCTGTAAGCAAAAAGCTTTTTTCTCTATTTATGTAATTAATTTTTTTTGAACTCCATTTTAAAAAACATTTATCACGGATGTTCTGATTAACCTGTGATTTGATATGGATCACGAATTTATATTATCATATAATAGATATTAATAATTTTAAAGGATGTTTCTTATCACTATCCGTCATCTAGACTCACGATGGGCAACCTGTGATCCACAGGACAGGTTTTATTTAGCCCATAAAGGTTGTTGAATATATTTTCGTGTGAGTTATATACGTTAATATAATTTAGTGCGCTAAAAACATGGACGTATAAACCCTGGACTGCTGACTACATGGTGAACGATTTTGCACACATGTTTCGTTGGGAAAAGAACAGCGCATGTGTCCAAATATTTTTCGGTTATCTGATTGGCGTAGCGATTTTATTATCATGCGCTCTTCTTTTCCTAACCAAACATGTGTGCAGAATTTTCATTATGCAGTGAGCAGTTCAGGTTTTATTCGTCCATGGCTAAAAAGTCGCCTTTACAAATAAATATTTTTAAATAGGCACTCAGATTGTGTCAAAAATATAAGGCGACATCTACATAAAGAAAACATTAAAATATATTCGTTCCCTCAAGGAAATAAACTTGGAAAAAATAAAATATTTACAAGATCGTAAAAATCGTATAAAAAGCTTTTATTTTTAATTGAAACTTTTTTTTTTGTTTTTTTGCTTCCACTGAGGAAAAAAGTATGCTAATATTGGAAATGAACTGCACAGATTAGGTTCAATTTTTGCTTAATTGTAAAGCTTAGTAATTAATCCTTATATTTTTTAATAAAAAAACTTTTTTTTAATTATCATCTTCAAAAATACAGAAAATTTAAAAGTATACGTAAGCACTGAAAATTGAGATTCTTAATCAGTAAACAGGTTATATTTCATCTGTTTAATTGCAAAACATATTTTGTGTACAAAACAATAGTGCAAATAAAAGTTCGATTATTAAGTTGCATAAAACCAATTCTTTTAAAGTATAAAAACCATCTCTATAAAAATTATGCACCTGTCTAATTATGTTTTATTCATAATTTTAACTCTACGGCTATCACATGGCCTATTTAGTACACATTTCGATTAACTTAAAAGAGTTAAGAGTTCAAATGAATAATGTATATTGCTCCTGATGTTGCTAATCTTTATTATTTAGTGAAGCTGTTATAAGAATAAAAAGTTGACTTTAAATTTAAAACTTTTTTAAAAGTTTTAAAAAGTTAAAAGTTTTAAAAGTTAATCGATGTATGCAGTGAACAGCTTATATAGCGAAATTGTTGTTATAAGAACCTCGTTACTTTTATAAAAACATCGCCATTGCTGAAAATTTGTAGTTACTACAGTAACGTAACTTTTATAGGATAATTATATTTCTTCTATAACAGTGGTGGGCGAATGTGGCTCTTAGAGCTGCATGCGGCTTTTTCTTACCTAAACTGTGGCTCTCTAACTCCAATTGATAAGAACCAGTGAATCTGAGTAAAAATGTACTTTTCCAGAATTCTTTTTATTTATAGAATTTTAAATATCAACGTTTAATTTTAGGTATGAAAAATATCTGTGAGATATTCAGTATAAATAGAAAGAATCAAGCCAGTTAGAAACTAACTTTTCAGTTAGCTTTGTGCGGCTCTTAATAGTATCAAGTGTGCGCACCTCTGTTCTATAATGTTATTGTAATAGGACCATCGTGTGGCAAGAAACAGTTTCATAATAACACTGTAACGTTGCTGTTGTATAAATGCAATATACATTACCCTACTTATAACTGCAACACTGAAAACATTTTCTAGCGATTTTATAATAAAATAAAACTTAAAATTCATGTCAATCAAATTAACGTTTTTGGAGTAGTTACTTCAACATTAAAACACTTTTAGATGTCGAAATTTGTCCTCATGAAATTGAGATTATTTAGACTTATTTATAAGTTAATTCTTTAAGATATGAAAAAAACCCATGAGATTACTTTAAGTGTATATGTGATTAATACACTTTCTTTTTATGAGTAATTTTTCCATTACACGTAATAAATCTCTTCTTTTGTATCGAATATGAAACAATTATAGAGGTATCTCTATGTGTAAAATAACTAGAAATTGGATTTGCTCAATGTTTATACTTATCCAAAAATGGAATTTGCATATTTTAAATTAAATTTTAATTTCTATAATTATGTGTAAATAATGTATTTAGTGGTTTGGATAGTTCGACATCGCGACATTGTGTTTCGTTGTTGAAAGAATTGGCCGATGAAGGCCGTATTGTTATTTGCTCAATACATCAACCGAACGCTTCTTTGTTTAAAATGTTCGATGATTTATACGTGTTAGCTAATGGCCAATGCATCTATCAAGGCACCGTTTCCTACTTATTGAATTATTTGAATAGTTTCAACCTGAAGTGCCCAACTTATCACAATCCAGCCGACTATAGTATTTTTTTCGTTTTTAATTAATTTCTTAAAATCTCTTCTAATTAAGCATTAATTTATTCATATTTCTCTCACAACATATAATAATTTATTAGGATTAAAAATGTAACGAATACAGCTTATACAAGCTATTAATATCGGGCGTTCATATGAGTATCTGAATAACCTGGTTCTTTTTTGAGCTGTAAATAAAATGCAATATTTGTTTTAAATTTTCATATTTTAATATTTCTAATTATTGATTATAGTATTATTTTGATTAAACTCTGAGCAATTTTTCTGTTTTAAACTTTTGCTCTCACTATCAAATAACTAATAAATAGTTAGCTACCCTTATTTTTATAAATATGTTAAATAAGGAACTATTAATTGTCAGTCATAAATATATTGAAGTTTAAATTATCAGTAAAATTGAAATCTTTAATACAATCATTAGCAATGATAATAATTATTAATATATTTATTTCCTTATTTAAAGATGATTACTTTATTTATTAATCTTTTTTATAGCTAATTAAAAATATTTAATAATGTAAATTCGTATTTTCATATTAGCTTTCTCATTTTAAGTTTCGTAACATGTATGTCCCGTTTTCTGCGCCGTAAGTTTCATTAAGCTCTTAGACGTATAAACACATGATGTTAAAGTTGACATTCTTTTCAAAAGCCTGAAGTTGTCTAAAAATGTAAGATTATAGTTTTTTAAAAGCTAAAACTCGGCTAGCGACTTTACGATGCTATTAGTACATATTACAGCATTATAAAATAAAATTATAAATTATAAATTATAAAAATTATAAAATAGAATAAGAAACCTATAAATAAACATTACATGTAGCTAAGAATTTTCACGGTTAACTTACAACAATTATACTAATCAAGTACAAAAGTTCCGTGATGTGGGTTATTTGAATTTTAACGTTACTTGTAATCTATTTTGGCGTCGTACATTGTCAATTTTTTAAAACTTTGATCTGTAAAGTTATCACTTCACTATAAAAATAATGGTTATATTAGCGTTGCCAATTTCAGAAAATTTATGTTCTTGAACTCAAAAAGTACTTACACTTAATTAGAAATTTTGAACTTAATCTTGATTAAACTAATTTAAAGATATTTGTTATATACTGTTTTTGCATGGTTTACTTTGAACCCCAATAACATCGTTCCAAGAAATCTTTGAGGACAAACTTTTACATTCTTAATGTATTCTCTGTTAACTAGTGATAAGGCGATAATCACGGTAATAAATGTAACAAATTTTTCAGAAATGTTGTAGACCAGGGGGTGTCAAACTTATGGCCCGTGGACCCCATGAGGCCAGAGGTAAATGTTTTCTGTGGTCCGGTTAAAATATCCGACCTAAAATAAAATAAATCGTAAATGTGAATTAGAGAAGAAACAAATATATATATATATATATATTATACTTTATTTATAAACCATTGAAATGTAAACAATAATTTAACTTTGTATATGTTTATTACAACATCCCAATATGCCAAAGCTGGTCAAATTTAACTCAAAAGCAACTAAAAAATTACAGATTTTACTCAAATTCAGGTCAAATATATGAATTTTTGCACTAGATTATTGAGTTAAATTTGAAAAAAAAAAACACGGATTTTTTTTTTGATAAAATTAAAGTGATATTAAGTAGACATTTAGATAGTGACATATTGGGGTGCCATTATATAATAACAGAAGGAATTTTGACATTTGAATGAAAAGGAACGCCTGGTGTTATTTTTCTCCTCCCTGGTACGTGACGTAAATCTGCGCAGACGTAGTCTGAGTTGTCACATGTAAAAAGTTATTGTGTGTACACAAAATACAAATGTTGTTTGCGCACGCAGCAAAACAATTGACGCGTTATTCTCAGAACTTTTATTTAAAAGTTGCACGTCTGGTGTCCTTCTATGTTATTCTATGAGTATTATTCAAAATAAAAATATTTGTTTTTATAAGCATTGCTTTTTTGCGCCCCACCTAAAATTAAGCATTGTTTATTTAGCTTTTGAGTTTAACGCCTCTGTTGTAGACTATATTAAAACAATAATAGTTATTAAAACAATAACTTTCGAGATTTTAGTGCGTAAGATATAAAAACCCTCTTATTTTTTATCTTTCTTTAGTGAATCGAATTAATGTTTAAATTTAACGTTTATTTAAAAATAATATTGAAATATTTTCCGTTGCCAGTGATCGAAATATCTAATGGAGATTATGGCAATTATAATGGAATGATGATAGACAAATGTAAAAATGGAACAATATTTTTTAAAGATGATTCTGTGGGACCAATTAAACTGATAACTAATAATACTAACAACGATGCCGAGCTTAATAACTCCCTGACGGATACGGAGCATTTAGTCATTGTAAGCAGTTTCGTATCTGAGTTTGCGATACTAATTCAGCGGACTGTACGAATCCTTCTGCGGGACACATCGTTGACACATCTACGCATTTTAACGCATTTATTAGCCGCTGTTGTTATTAGTATTTTGTTTTACCGTATTGGCAACGATGCCAAGTTTGTTATGGATAACTTCAACTATCTGTTCTTTAGCGTTATGTTTCTTATGTTTACAGCCTTTAATTCAATGGTCTTAACTTGTAATTTTATTTTGGAATTTTATTCCCAAGTTATATTGTTGTGTCTGATTTTCAAATATTTTGATTCCATTTGTTTAGCCATATTCATAATTTTTATTATATATTTAGTATATAACGTAAAACTCATTATGGGAATTTCAAATCTGTAGATAACATTAGCCTAAAAAAACCAAACTTATTTTATTGCCAGCATATAGTAACAACACGTTTAAAACGCAACCTCAACATGTTTATAACACATTCATAACATATACGTTTAATAACCTTTGTACACGTTCATTTTAGTTCAAAACATAGTACATTTTAGAACATTCAAAATATATTTACAACATATTCGTATCATATTGGTATCAGTTATTTAACATGCTCAAAACATATTTATATTAAACACATGATAGACCTAAAGGACATTTATAACAAATTTTTAGTACTGATATAACTAATAGGATATGTTTCTGACACATTTATAACGTATTAATAACATATTAACCAATGTAAAATTTAAAATTTGACCTCAGCCACAAGTTATTTTCTCATTTTTTAATAAAATATGTAAGACCACACAAAAATGTTTTTGGCAACAATACGTGATTTTCCAGTTTTTTCATCTCATATAAATTTTGGGTTGCCGCATGTATCTCAATTTTGGAGTGCACTTTTTAAAAAATCGTAAAAAAACTGTCTATATTAAATCAATTTTTTAGGTGTTAACTTGTAAAAATCTCAAGAATCTTATGTTGAGATGATTAGCTGTTCATTAACGAGTTTATTTTTGGAGAAAAATATCTTAGGCTTTATAACAGCTATTACTATGAACTTTTAACCAATAATAAAAAAACATGTGGGGTTCATTCGAAAAGTCAACTATTTTGGTAAAATATTTTTTAACAGTTGGTTGTCATGAAGTTTCATAAAAAAATTTAAAATTTAAAGATCTCTTATTTATAGACTTTTTAATAAAGGTTTTTGTCTCGATAAACAAATAATTTAAGCTTTTTTTTTAAAAAAAAAGTAGGATTTATTTGAGAATAAGACACGGATTTAGTATTTCTAAGCAGTTTATTCATCATTTTAAAATATATATATACCAATTAGTTAACTATTGTTAAGTTTTCGAACGCACTCATGATTAATTTTTTGAGTTGCATTTTGTATACCTATGTACAGTTCCAATCGGCCGGAAAAAATTTTTTACGTGAAAAACTGCTTTTCACTTTCTGAAAACTAGCCTTTTAAGAATTCAAAAATTTGATCGTTTTTGTCATAACCTTAGTGTAGGTGTTTGGGAAAAATATCGGATGTTTAGGGTAAAATTTTCTACTGAAAACAGTAATGAATTTTCATGCGCTTGAATAGTAAAGCGAGCAGTTCAGAAATATATATTCGAAGTTGGAATGAAAAGGTCGTAAATTTTTATCTTAAGATAATTTAAGTAGAAAATTGAAGCTACGTTAAAAGAAATTCATGGGGTATTAATACATTCGTGCATGGCCCTTTTCATTTCTATTTTTGACTAGTGAAAATTTAAAATTAAACTTGTGTTAACTCTTTTGCTTTAATCATATTTGAAAAGGATTAGTAATTATAAATAGCGTTTAATGTTGCTGTCTTCCTACACCAAAAGAAAGATACTTCTTCCTAATAAAAAAATAATTTTGAATGGGGTCATTGTGTTAATGAGTTTGTTGTTTAAATTAACCCAGTCTTTCCCAACGTGGGTCCCACGCCCCACAGGAGGGCAATTGGAAAATAGATTCGACCGATTTCAAACAGCTTGTTTCGCGCAATTTATATGCAGTG
>AGDA01094144.1:0-10273 GCA_000281935.1 Mengenilla moldrzyki | reverse complement strand
TTGACACTCCAAGTGCTTCAATGGTGCCTTACGGCATCGCGGAGCACCAAAAGATCATATAGCTGCCGGATTAGCTTTATTGGCGTTTAAAGAGCTTCGCCGGTGCCTTGCGGCATCGCGGAGCCAAAATAACGTCATGAAGCTGCTGTTGGTTCCTGTAACAACATGGTGCTGATATCGTAAAGTTTTGAACCACATGTTGGGTTGATGTAGCTCCACAAACCCACGAGTGCTCGATCCCACATAGCCTCCGTTCACGTAGAGTTGTTATTATGGTACACGGGTGATCACAAAAGGAACTAAAGTTTGCAAGTAGTTCAGCCGTGATGATGGCCAAGCTTGAAGTATTGCTAAAGCAGATGTTTCTTAAATGACATCCGGTTTCCATTAGTTGATGAAACGGTATTTGTAGAGATTTCATGCCTCACCCCCTTTGAAACCGAAGAACCGAAAATGCATCACTATTTTTTTAACTTTTAATTCAGTTATTATTGTAAATTATAATATTTATTCATATAAGAATAAATTTTGTTTATATCCCTACTTTTGGTGTATTCGTATAGCATGTGCGTTACATTATATTTATAATTAAAAAAAAACTTCAATATAAATAATAAAAGTTAGAATAAATGAATTGAAATTCAAAAAAATCTTGGTTTAAAGTCATTGGGAATTTAGCTCAAATATTAGATAAGTAACTTTTTAATTTAGCTTTCATGCTGAACGCGATGCTAATCGTTTATTTCAATTCCGGCTAAAAAATTAAAATCGCGGATTACTTTTCTAGCTGTATGAATCCAAAAGGGTTTCGGAGAAGTCAAAAGACACCTCAAAATAGACACTAAGCCGTAAATGCTGTGTCTGATTGCTTGATATTAAATAAATATAAACGTACAATTATCTTTGACTCTAAAGTTGAGTTTAAAATATTTAAAATGTACTTTTTAATTAAAGAAAATTTAAATAAGTCGAAATTTAAAAAATAAAATTAAAAATTTTTCTTCAGACATGCGCAATTTTTTTTTAAATAAAAAGTACATTCATCTTCATTTGAGTTCAATATATGTATTATAAGTCAAATCGTAAGTATTATTTTTTAGTAACATTCAAAGACGTTAATTGTCAATTACGAGTCTTAAAAGTCTCAGTATTTTAGATAATATACCATAAGAGTTGATCATCTTTTGCCTAGCTAGCCTAGCGTAGTAAATGAACAAGTAAAAAGTACTTTGAGAGAAAAACTTAATCAACACCCTAGTGGCGTAGCGACAGGGGTGCAAGGGGGTACTTTCCTTGCGATATCCTACAATTGCATTAAGTAACGCTACTTGTGAAAGAAGTTTTTCCAAATCAAAACTTGTTAAGAATTATTTAAGTTCAACAATGAGTATAATTAGACTCTGATTTAGCAACTATAGCAGTTGAGCACCAAATAATGGACGAGTTTGCAACTGAAACTTATATAAAAGGTTTTGTGGGGAAAAATAGAAAAATTAAAAATACAAACAAATAGTGACTCTAATTATGAAGCTAATTTTTTTCGTAAGAGGCAGCATTTTTTAATTTTTCCCCGGGCGGAAAAAACGTACACTACGACACTGCAACACCCATTAAGTTTTATTTTAGCAGCTATTATTTAGATCACATTATTCTTATAACCATATTCTATACTTTTGCAACTCCACAGAATAAGTTATATTAGAGAAAAAAGGATGTTAAAAGATTTGAATTTTATTTAAATTGTTCTAGAGCAGCTGTCGGGGAACCGGGGTAAATTACCCCAAATGGGGTATAAATGAAACTTTTGTGAATAAAAAGTATGTATTTTTAATTTGCTATTCTATAAACCTGTTAGTATTTTTTTCAACTTAAACAATTTAGCAACATATGCAGGCCATCCCATCTCATTCCCCACTACTAAAGTGTTCTCGAATTTACGCAATAAAGCACAGCCCCGGCTACCTGCTCAGTACGTGCCTATTACTAGGTATTACATTGATAAATTGAATAAATGATGTTTAAATTAAATTTTTAGTTATTGTTTTCAAAATTATCATGGGAGGGGGAGTATAATATAAAAGATGCTAAAAAGAGGCGATTTTGTTCTTTTTTGCTCTTCGTCATGGTGTAATACCAACTTACACAAAAATATTTTGGTGTAATGATTAAAAAAGTTCCTCGACCGCAGTTTTAGAGAGTGCCCAGATTTGATTGTCAGTACTAAAGTGGCTTAGATGTCTCATAAATGTCTTAATACAATTACAGCCTTACTATGGCTTATTAAAGTTTTTTTTTTAGTTTAAAATTAAAATAAAAGCAATCGTTGAGTTTTACTATGAAAAGATTTTACCTATATATTATATAATTTATTTAAGTTTTCTAAATCGAAATAATTTCCAAATTTCAGGTTGATTTCTAAGTACTTAAATTCGAGTCAATTTTCATTCAATAATTTTATTATGTATATTATTAAAAAAAGTGAACGTCATTTAGTGTTATAAAATTAAATTTTAAATTTAAAAAAATGATTACTGGAATTAGTGATATATTTTATTAGTAGTAGAATCAAAGCTAAATCTTATCAAATCGATGATTATTTTTTTTAAAAGTTGTTTTTAAATTTGTTTTGGCCTAATTTAATAATTTCTTTTGATTTAGAAGCATAAACGTGTATTATATTTTATTTAACACTTGACACGCGGCGGATCTCATAGCAGACACGCAACACACGTCGTTTTTTCAACTGCGCATGGAAAGAAGAAGGTTAGTACAGTTGAATCAACACTGTTCTATAAAGGCAATGTTGCAATTTGCATCACCGGTAAAAAAGTGGTAAGGGAAGTTGTGCAGAAATAAGTAAGGGGTAGAGGGAAGTCCGAGTGATGCTAGACGTCGCTGGACGTGACGCGGTGCGATTTAGCGCTGTTTTAATCGCGTATTCGGTAATTGCGCCGCTACAATTATCTTCGAAAACCTGCTAGGTGCTGTTTTGTCTGTTTTTCCGAGCGAACGATATGTTTTTCTTTATTTTCCACCGTTTTTTTTTAAATATATTTCCACATTATCGAACGTAACGGAGACGTAAAGGACGCATTTTCCCGAGTGTAGAGAGTAGATTGACAGTCACTCACTCAACTCCGTCAAACAGTCAGTCAGTTACTCGTTCACCTGCAATCAAGTTAGTACCGAAAATTTCAATTTGCTCATTTTTCCACAATTTTCCACGTTCTGTAAATTGTTAATGCCCAGTACAAAATAAATGTTTAATTTTCAAAAAAAAACCGGTGATTAAAAAAATAAAATTAAATAATTACGCGAAGTGTTATTAATTGATTAGTATTTTGAAAATTTTCAAAAAATGAAAATTGGTGATCGTTATAGTGTCAATTTTAAAATTAGCCGGCTTCAGAGAGTTAATGCCGAGTAATTGAAAACGAAAAATACGAAATGCCCAGAAGAAAACAAGACTGTCCGAAAAGAATGAAAAGTAAGTTTTCCGAGATGAAAAACTTCCCATTTTTCCGGATAGAAACAAAAAACATTTTCCACACATATTTAGCTTGACATTGACCTATTAGACGAATTTCGAAAGCCTAACAATTCTGTACTGTGAAAATTTTTTCAGCAAAGAAAATTTGCTCGATTAAAGCAGGGGGAATAAAATGAAAGCCGGAATTAATTAACAGTTATTATTAATTAATTAATTATTCAATTAATAATCATGAACACACAGCTTCTTTACGTAAAAAATATACGTTAAAAATTATTTTGGAAAATTCAACTTGTTTTATATATATATGTATTTATAAATTTCGAAAACGTGACTGATTTATGTGACTTAAGTCGGAAAATTAATGTAGAATTATTAAATGAGAAAAGCGAGTGCCAAAAATAATTTTCGTGAACTTAAATTAATTACATGTTAGCATGGTGTTAAAAAAATTCTTTATACATAAAAGACCTTGCTTGGTTGATTATTAATTAGTTTCGTTTACTGATAACAAAATGTTTCTCATTTTGATAAAAAAATAACTTTATTTTCTTAATATAATTATTTTTCCTTATCGTTTTTCGTTTCTGGGAAAAAAATCAATTAATGCCCTCTCTCTAGAATAACTAGTGCGTTAATTAGTCGTAAAATTTTACAACTTTATGAAAATTGCATAACTAATGAACACAAAATTCGTCTTACTATAATTTTTTGCATACTTCGTCCGCATTTACGGCAAAGGAAAATTCATAACAGCTAAATTTTCCACTTTTCTAAAACGTCGTCTATCACTCAAGTCAGAAAATTCCTATCGTTTTTTTTTTTTTATACATATTATCGCAAATCGATCAATTCGTATAGAAAATACTATGTCATTTCAGGTCATTGAAAGAGTCTTTTAAGTGACTTTTTGGACATTTTTCTAAACACTAATACCGATTTAGTTTAATGTTTTAATCACTTTAATCACAGAATCTTACTATATTTCCTAGAGTATTACTTATTTATACGAATTTGCAAAGTTTTTTTGCCATCGAAAGTAAACTTTTTAATTTTATATAAGAAACTTTGACGCTTTTTTAAGCTTTTTTTCACACACACATATATATGAAAAAAGAAAACAGTCTGAATTTCACACCAAATTAGTAGATAAATCCCGCTGAGACTTCGTTCATACTGATTTTCAGTTTTTCCGCAAAAACAATTCCAATACTTATTAAAGCAAATTTTCCTTGTTGAAAACACAAACTATATTAATAAAATTATGTATATGTTTTTAAAATTTAAAGAATTTTTTAAATTTTCAAATTTGAAATTGCTATTCTTAATTCGACGCCGTAAATTTAATTAATATTTAGCAAATTTAAAAAAAAAACTTTGATAAAAAATATAGTAATTAAGCACCGTTTTATTATTATTAGCATAAAATTAAAAACATATTTAAGTTTTTTGAATTTCTTGTAAATTTTTCAGAAATAAAACATTTTTAGATTTTTTATTATAGTATTTTTTAATAAAAAACGCAACATATATACAAAAAACGTTCCTGAATATCTAAAAAATCAATTAAAGGTTTCTAAAGTTAAGTATAAAAACACTGATAGTATATAAATAAGTAAATTCATAGAAATAACTTTGATTTTTTTAAGAAACTACTTAAAAAGTAATGTATAAGTAAATTTAATTTAAATAATTTTATAATATTGAAAATACATGCAAATCATTTAATCAATATTCGAATAAAAATATAAATCTACGATTAATAGCAATAAAAAGGAGTAGAAAAATCAGCACTGAAGTTTTTTTAAAAAAACATGCTAAAAATACTCTAAACATATTGAAATTGAAATTAATAGTTGAGCACTACGTACGAACTAACTAGTCAAGTATGTTATTTTTAAACAGCTTGTTGACAAAATATTCGCTTTAAAGTGTCTTAAAAGTCAATTAATATAATTACTAAAGCGTTTTGAGTAATGATTATTCAAGTAATTTTGAAAAATTACTTTTTTAAATTTTGAAGAAAAAAAAAACTAGTTTTTATAAAATTTGAAATTTATTCTATTTTTCACTATGTTAGTTTTAAAATTAAGGAATGATTCGAGCATTCAACTCAAATGTAAGTCTCTCAAACGTATTAGACTTAACGCTATTTATCTGACTAGGCCAATACTTAATTGGGTAATATACACTTTTACACAATGCTTGTTTCCATGTTGAATTTTAAATTTTCAGTCTCTACAAAACGATACTTCTTAAACTGTAAATCATAAGTCCCCTATTGAGTTGCTAAACATAATTTAGTTATGGTGAAAATTTTTTGGACACAAAGCTAAAATATCGACTTTGTTTACCTATAAATTTAGAGTTTATAATTTTTGACAATAATATGTAACTTTATATTTAATTATTTTTTAAGCATATATTTATTTTGTAAAAAAAAACTCTTTGAAAATAAGAGAATAAAAGAGGTCTCTTCGTATCTTTTTATTACATTAATGTTAGAAACGAACCCTTTACACAAAGCAAGATTATTAATTGATTCTTTATATAATTGATTGTAACAATTATATTTTATTATATAATAGAGTTCGGTCTATTAGTAAACAGTAATGAATGAATTTAAAGTCTAAAACTAAAAAAGGAATTTTAAAATTTTATTCATTGATTTAAAATATTTCCGAATCAAAATATATTGAAAAAGATATTAGAGATTAAGCAAATTTTCGATTCGAGAATAGAATATGTTATTATAAAATTGATCAAAATATACGTTATTTACTAGAATGAAACATATTCAAATATTGAAAAGATTGTGTGATGTCATATTTACTAATACTTTTACTAAACATGTAGTTGTAATTGGTCATCATTAATTACAAGTGTAAGTTTACAAATTGAATGTTTTTTTTCCACAAATATTATAATATCATAAATTTAAGAATATTATGTGCTCACACTTATGTTAGAAATTTCGAAATAATAAAATTATTCTTAAGTTCTAAGACATATTCTCTCAGTAAATATTTGCTTAGGCGATTCCTTTACTTATAAAATTTTAAAAATAATGCAACTATATTAATATCTAAATATAATATAATTTAGTACTAATATCTGTATTATTCATCGTAGTATATTACTGATACCGTCCATAAATTAATAGTTAAACTGATGTAAACCATGCTTAACTTTTTCAATACAACTTTTAACCAGAGAAGATATTTCTGTATACTTGAACTAAATGTGCTGTAAATACGTAAAAGAACGTGTTTACATGATTTCAGATTTTTAGTAAATATGGTATTTGAAATAATGTCGTGGGATATATATATTCCTGCAGTAGTTTAACTATAGGATAAATATATTCCAGTAATTTTTGAACATTTTCTAGGACTTATATATCCCACACTCTATTACATTCTATTACACTAAAACATTTCATTTAAAGTTAGAATTTAATAAAAAAAGCTTATTCTTAAGTTTTAACCACTTGAACACATAAAAAACAATTACTATAGCGCAATTGACTAATGTAAATTAAAAATACATTATTTTTTTTGCTAACAATCGTTACAATGTTCGAATTTTCAAATTGACGACCTAAAATTTGAGCTGAATTAAAAATATCAAAGATTTTATTGTGAGTGAGAAAAATGAGAATTATGTTTAGAGTTGTGTTTCAGATTTATGAGTACTTTTTTGCGATCGTAACAATTATGATAAATACATGTCAAAATCAGAGAGAGGAATACTCTTTAAATAATTATTATTGTTGTTGACTATTATAAATTTTTATATAGGAAAAATTGTTGGCATGTATTACACTAAATACTTGACTACTATAGACACAAAGAACATAGGTACTAAAATAGGTCGTGGAATGTCTTGATCGCATAAAATGCCTGCTATTTGCTTCTAAAGTGAACTATAGTGCCATCAAGCGCTGTTAGAAATTCAAATTTTATAAAGCACCGAATTTATTAACCACAACTTGTCTAAATTTTTAAAAATTTTCGATTTTTATTTACCTGTATTTTTTATAACTCTATTAGAAAATTTATTAAAATACATATATCTATCATATTAATTTGAATACGCCAAGTGAGTAAAATCAATTACTATTTTGTTCGGTGTAATTTTTTGATAGAATTTATTAAATTTTTTTTTGTTTGTTTTAAATTTTTTTAAAGAAACCGTTTTATTAATCACGCATGTGGTAATATTTATATGTGGGCTTAGTTAAAAAAATATTTTTTCAAATAAATATTTATTTTATTTGTTACAATTATTAGATCAATATATACAACAAACATAAAAACACAAAACTCTTCAAAACATGAATTAAAGGCTATTGCGTAGTTTGACTTGATTACAATAAAAGTTTAGAAATCTTGAAATTTGTGTAAATAATGATATTATTTTTCTATGAATGTAATAATTGTTTAAGTTGTTTTTAAAATAACACCATTTTAATTCAAAATTTAAAGAAAAACATAATCGTATGATTCAGTTTTATAAAATCAGTGTATAGTTATAAAAATATCGGATTAATTTTGATCAAAGAATTGATAAATTAACTTCTTTAAGCATTTAATAATCTAAATAATCTAAATTTAAGCATTTAATAATAGTCATAGGCTCTCACAGAACACAATCGTGCTAAAATAAGCTAAAAAGTGACTAAAGTTTCCTGATAGCTTCCTAATTTTATATTATTAACATAGGCATTTTAAGTCCGATTTAACAAAACTTTAATAAGTTGAAACTTAATTTATGAGAAAGGTTTGCAAATGATAGTTTGAATTTAAGATTAATTTTAAACTTATAGAAAAATATCAGGAGCTTGTAGATCCCTTTTAGGCGACTCTTAATCGATTTTTAGACATGTTTTAGGTTTTTAAGACGTATTTTAAACCCCTTTTAAATGTTATTTAGATTTTTTTTAGAAAAAAAAACATTATTAAAAAATCATAAAATCAACACTTATTAAAAGTTTAAAAAATGATTTATAAAAATTTTAGTCTTTAAAGACAAAATTTAGTCGAATTTTAAATAGCGTTATCTTTAAAAGTTAAATTTTAGCTTCATTTTAGAAAAATAAAAAAAAATGTGCTCTATCGATTAGTTAAACTATTAACCAAAAAAATAATAATGAGTACATTTAGAACTTTCTAAGCAGAAAATGTATAAAAACTGCATTTTTTGTTCTGTATAAGAAGAAATATTTTTTTGCTTCTACATGAAAAGTTTTTTTTTTTAACTTTTTTAAAATATTTACTTTGGAAGGATTTTTCTAGTGTAAAAATAAGATAATAGTAGTTTTTTTGTGTTCAAAAATTAACTGGCGAAATATAACTCTAAACTGTATTAAAATTACAAGACTGGTCTTACATTGAATCAAATTCCAAAATATATTCAACGTTTCTACACTGATAAAAATTTCTATTTAACTTTGCAACTAGTAAAGAAGCTTCTATTTTTATTATTCAAATGTTAGAATTTAGCACAAATATATGTTAAAAATGATATCTGTGTATTAAAACACCTTGAAATAAGTATATTTGTACGAATTTCAATAATATAAACCCCCATTGGTCTTATAACTAAGTAGTATTTATATTTAAACCAAGTAGAAATTTTTTACTATGTATTAATATCTCATACGAGAGACACATACAGGCTGGGCTCACAAATTTTAATTGTAAAGTAACTTTTACTTTGCATTCGTTCACAAATTAAAACGTTCACAATTCGTAATTGTAATGTTTACAATCGTTCGTAAAATAATTGTAACTACAGTTTGTTCTGTATTTTATTACAAAATTTTACAGAGGAATTCGATTACGGCAACTAAGTACTTATTCTGTGCTATATTGTTTTTTCTGTGAACATTTAGTATTCACAGCCCAAAAATTTTGTAAAGATTACAATGGAATGTAACTTACTTTACAAAGGAATGTAAATTACATTACTCGGTAAACTTTACATTACAATACTTTACAGGTTGCAATATTACATAGTTGCGACACAGATAGTTATAACTGTGCTTAGATTGTTGTATGTTTAATTTATTTTTTTGTAATTGATTTGTGATCGCTATTAACTACTGCTCGAAAATTACTATTATGCACTCATTTCGCTCAATCCAAGAAATCTGGCTAATCCGTTACAATGCTTAAGTCTCACGTTTTTCTAATCATCGCTTCCATCTGTTCATGCATATGTCATTCTTCTAAATTTTGTAATGTTCAAATCGAACGTTTGTGCTTGCCTCTCTCGTCCAATTATTCATATGAATTTAATTAATTTTTTCTCAAAATTATTATAATTGCTTTTCAATTAATTAAAACTTCTGTATTTTCTGATTAATCTTTTTTTCTTTCTTTTCTCTTTAATCAAATTCGAGAATTTTCCAATAATAGTAATCATTTATTTTTTTCCAATTTCGAATTTCGAATTTCGGTCAGTTATTTCTAAAGTTACATAAAAGTTTTCACTAGTTGATAATTATGCATAAGTGATTAAAAAAGTGTTGAAATTTTAGTTACATTAGGACCATTTCGATTGATCGTTTTCAAATTTGACGCAAAATGCTCTATTGATTTGCCATTATTATTCTTATTAGTGCAAAAAAATACTCTGTCGGAATTTTGATTGATTTTTTCCCAAACAAAAAACATGAAACGAACTACATTGAAATATTTTCGTATTAAAAAAATATTGGAAATTCTTTGCGATTTTTTATTAGAAAAAAGTAATCAGTCAATCAAGTATTCTAAAATG
>AGDA01094106.1:0-12865 GCA_000281935.1 Mengenilla moldrzyki | reverse complement strand
ATTGTAAAGTGTAAAATATTACAAAGTCATAATTATAACTAACTTAGTCAGTATTAAACCAATGCAAAAGAAGTAACGGTAATTTTTAAATGTTTTTTGAATACTTTTTTAAACTTTTTATAAAATAATTAGAATGTTGTAAGACATAATGACAGAATATGTGAAAATAGTAATCAAAGTATAAAAAAACATTATTATAAATATTTTTAAAGCATGTTACAACAATATTTATATATTACAAGAATAACATCAGAAATATGTTTTAAAATAATGTTGAAAACATATTTACAAACATGTTACAAAACACCATCAAAAGAACGTTATAAAAAGAACGGTAAGAACGTTTTAAAAATTTGTTACAAAAGCAATAATACAACATAATAATAACAACACAAAAAACATGTGATGAAACAACGTTAAAAAAGCTTTAAAATGTTTTTTAAAACATTTTAAAATTATCATATTTTTTTAACATTATTGTAGCATATAAAATATGTTTCGAAACATTTTTATCAAAACTTCTGTGTAATATTAACATGTGGTACATTTTAATGCAAATTCGTAAATCAAAAAGTAATCGTCTATACAAAAAACTAGTAAAAAAATGCAAACATTAAAAAATCATCAATGATGTGACTTTGAAGTTTGAAAAGCAATGTATTAAAATCACATATCATTCAGTAAGGTTTATTAAAGTGCTTATAATTACTTTAGATTAAGAAACCATTTCGTAACACTATTCAAGTAACTTAACATATAAATCGACAACTTTTTAAGCACTTATTTGCACAATAATTGATTTTAAACATAAAACACATTCTTATCAAAATGAAATTTATCAAGCAATCGTTATATAACAGAAAAAAGTAATACAGTGAATGTATAGCCTCCGTGGCGCAATGGTTAGCGCGTTCGGCTGTTAACCGAAAGGTTGGTGGTTCGAGTCCACCCGGGGGCGAACTTCTTTTTTCGTTTTTTCACCATTTTAAGTCAATTAGCATACTCACCAAAGCCATTATTTTGCTGAAATAGTAAACACGACTTGAATATAAGCCAGATCTCAGTTCGCGAATGAATAATGCGAAGTCTTGTGGAAAATAGTTTAGCACCGAGTACATAGGTGTAAATGTATTTTCGACAACCAATATAAAAATCAGGCCTTGTACTGACTGAATTCCGTGCTGAGTTCCAATACTAGTTCGGTAATAACATAAGCCAACCATTACACCGATAGCCTTTGAAAAATTGGGAAAAATGAATTTTTTTAAAAAAATAAATTAATAAAATAATTTAATAATTTTTTTTTAAATTTCAATCAAATATTAAGCTTATTGTCATATAATCCTGAGTTAAAATTTTATTTTCTTCGAATAGGGATATTACGTGTATATTCAAATCTGTCTTGAACTTTTCTTAAGGCCTGTTCAAAAATATACTCTCAATGGTATAACTATTACGTCATAGTTACTCAACTTTTGTGTTTTGTACAAGTTCGAGTAAGTTTACGAAAGGATTTTGCTAACACAACTCTTTGTGGCGTATGTTTTCGAAAACGACCTTAGATTGTATACACAGAAAACACAGATACGCCGACTCTATTTTGAGTAGTTCTGAGCGGTTCTGGGCAAAAGATGGCGCTTTAAGCGATCACGTAATTTTATTACTAATGACGCCAAAGTTTCGAATAAGGGTACAGTGATTTAGTTCTTAAAACCGTTTAGTGAAAATTCACAAATAAAGCTCTTACCTCTTTTACACTACTATTTCGTGATCAATACCAACTTAAATTTTCAGGGTTTTTCATTTTCAAAATAGAGTCGGCGTATCTGTATCTTCTGTGTTGTATATAATATAGTCGTTTTCAAAACTTTTGTCTCAAACAAAACAATTTTATGTTATAGTTACTCACAATTACTCAACTCTTATGTTTTTGTATAAAACCGAGTAAGTTTGTAAAAATATTTTTCAACTCTGTTCCGAACAGAACAAAAGTTCTGATCACGACTTTCCTAACCATACTCCTTGCAGAGTGCTGTTTTCGAAAACGCATAATGTAATGTTTTTTAAACCACAGATTATCCAGATTAGAAACGCGTTCCCTTATCCTTCCCTTTAAAACTTGATGGCGCTACTTTATTTTTTTTATAAATGACCGGCGTTACCGTTTAAAATGTTTTTTAAATAAATTTTTACATTTTACGTTGAATAAAAATTAAAAAATTAATAAAAACAATTGATGAAAAAAAATTTGTACTAAACTTATTTATTTTGCAATCGCCATCGAAGAGATGTTGTATAAAACAAATAAATTTTTTAAAAAACATTGCAGAAAATCTCCTCAAGAAATATCGTTACTTTTTTTGAAACTTGTACCAACATAAAAACGAAGGGAAAATAGAAAAAAAATTTTCTTTTGCCGATCTGGGTAATCTGTGGACTTGCTTCAAAAGTGAGCAGATCACTGATCGCTCAATTTGTAAATTTTGAATGAATGTATGAAGAATATTTTTGTCTGTATACTGAAGAGGAAAAACTTTTACTAATGAAGAACAGATATATAAATTTTATACCAGAATTAAGGGGTTGGGAAAAACGAAGAAAAAAAAGAGCGATCAGTGATCCGCTCACTTTTGAAACAAGCACTGTGTTTAAACTTTTTATTTATTTAATGAGTTGGTAATATCGTTTCATCTTAAAAGGTATGTTTACCAATAATAGGTAATTGAGTAACTTTCAGTGACTTAATTTTCCCTTACATAATTAAATCGTATCTAAATTAGTGTCAAATTTACTATACTTAAATATAAAAAAAGCTGTTTCTAAATAATTTAAGATCAAGTTTAATTTTGTTTTAGATACAAAGTGTTTTGCTAGAATTTGTGCTATTATGGTGCAGAATTTAAACAGTTTTTTAAATTGATCTGAAACTTTAAAATTTATTTGAATTTTGAATAAATTTTATTCCTGTTTAGAAGTCAAATAATTTTTTTTCTTTTTATAATCTTACAATTTTTTGTCCGATTCGGAAAAGTTGTATGCTCGGGTCCCGGATGACTTGTAGCCAACTGCGATATAACAGTAAGATCAACTTTGACCAAATGTACAAGTCCCTAGTGTGTTATCCCAATGAGATTTTTTCAGGAAAAAAGAAATCGAAAATTACAACGGGTAATGAATGATTAATGACTTACGCCGCTTTGTACTTACAAATTCCGTTTTTCATTAAAAGCCGGGTTTCGCTAAAAACAGATCAAAATAATTAATTAGTTAACCTTCAACAAAGTTTAAGCGTTTGAAAAAAGCTCACATAAGGTGTCCGATTAAGAGCAAACTCTTGCTCAGTAAGAATATCGATCTCTTGAGCCGGTTCGCTCACAGCAAACTGATCACAAATACGCCGAACTTTTTGCCTATCAATCGCACCGGACACATTTCGCACAGACAACACTTTGATGAAAAAGTCGGCTGCGTTATATGATTCGGGGCACAAGTGTCCTAGACTAAAATTTTAATTTCAGCTTCCTTCATTAAGATTTTCTACACGAAGCAAAATCGGAAATGAAAATCAAGAGTTGACAAACAATGACCTGCCTGTGGCCAAAAGTCTATTTGACAATTTCAATTAACCCGATTATATAATTCCGAAAATTTTTTAACACATAAATTAAATTATAAAAAATACACATGAATATTTTACGATTACAAATAAAAATAAAAATAAAAGCGTAATGAAATTAAATTTTTTGCTAAATTCTTCTCAATAAAAACCACCTTATTATTTACATGGAAAGAAAAATATTGTTAAAATCGTATTATTATAAATATATCTAATTCGAATAAATTATTTTGGTATAAGCATACAGATTGATGATTTAACTATAATTTTTTCGTTGCACGTGTTTTATAATAAAAATTACTGTTTCTTCTATATTATTGTTATAATATCAATAATTTTTTTTGAGTGTATAAAAATTTTTAAATAGACTTATTATTATACTTACACTTTTTTTTTATAATTAAATCAAGCTAAAGTAATTTCTGATCAAAAATCTGAATAAAATTTACTTGCTTTGGGACATCACTGTGCCATAACATAATGTTTAAAAACGTTAAACGTATGTAGTATTACTATAGTAATCTGTTTTAAAACTAAAGGATCATTTTTTATAAATATATTGATTTTTTATATTAAGAAATATGGTTCACAACTTGGTCGAAGAAACATCAAAACATGTTACAGCAATCTGTTCCATAAAATGTTAAAAATATGTTATCTTAACACACATTTGCATTCCTTAAAATTCTTTTCTTAATTATAGTAACCAAAATTAACTTACAATTGGGTTGGGAAGTGGTAATATTAAATATTTTTTATAATTACTAGTTTTTATTTATATCATTACAGTGTAAAAATTAACACGGGCATATTTAGCTTTGAAAGACCCCAACTTTTTTTTTCTTTTTAAGAATTAAAAATAAAAACGAAAAAAGTGCTGGACATGAATGTGCTAATATGATAAGTAAAATGTTAGAAATCAGTTTTCCTAATATTGTTTTACAAATGATAGATGTTTATAACATTTAAGTTTAATATTTGTACAACAATACGATTATAAAATTTAATTTCAAAAAAAATTTTTAAACATTTTTGTAAAATCCATTGATAACAGGTTCGTAAAATTTTTTTAGGAACATCTTTTTAACATTTATTAAAGGTTTAATAATAGTATGTTTTTAAAAGTTTAATATTGTAACGCGCACGCTTGTTACGTTTATTTAGCGGGAGAAAAACCAGTGTTTTACATACAATTCTTTTATTGGACATTACGCTTTTACAATTTTAAATATTTATTCAAATTGTAACAAAAATATATTATTGGCATTAAATATCGACGTCATCTGCATCCATATGCGCGTGCTTCATTTTTGCACAGTTCTTTGGATCCAGCTGGGCAAACTGGTCAGCATGGTAACACCATTGAAACAATTTTAACATGAAACGCTTCAAAATTACGTACCTGGTTCGAACATCTTATGTCGTGGGACCGCCATATTGTCTCTTCTGTTTTTGAATGGCAGGACCATATAACTGAACAGGATGTTACCAATCAGGCCTCCGAACACCATTACCATTACGGAGATAAACTCCACCGAATGAAACATTTAGTCTCATACGTCATATTGATGCTCCTAAAAGACCAACGGGGCTCATCGATGTCAAATAGGACTTACTATGAAGCTCAACAGGGCTTTTCGAGGTCAATCGGGGCTCTCCAGGGCCAAACGGAGTTCAACGAGGCAAAAACCTAGCAGGGCCAAACGGGGCTCTAGATGGGCCATCGGGGCTCCAGATGGACGAGTTATGGCACCAAATATGCCTAAATGACCTTAGACGGGCCATCGAGGCTCTAAACAAGTTTACAAAGCCTCTTAAGTCATTTCAGATCTGTAAGGAGCCAACGGGGCTCACCAAGAGTTATATAGGACTTGCAGGGAACCATCAGGGCTCTCCAGGGCCAAACGGGGCTCCACGAGGTAATAAACCAAGTGAGGCCAAACGGGGCTCTAGATAAGCCAGACCAAGCACTGGGCTAAAACGCCCAAGCTCTTAACGGGCCATCGGGGCTCTAAAAAGTCCAACGAAGCTCGGAAATATTTGGTGATTCGTAACAAATCACCATTTCTTGAGTTTCTCGGGTTTCTATTCCAATTTTAGATTTAAAGTTATCGGAATAGAGCTTCACAAGGAACTAAATAACAGTACGAAGTTTCGGGTCATTTATACCGAAAATCTCGGTAAATTTTGGACCCAAAATTATACAAAGAAAGTTCTATGCGTCGTTTTTTCGTCAAAAAACCAACGCTCGGGAACTTTCTTCTTTCGCGTAATTAAACGCAGTGATTTTTTTTTCTCAATGAGCTCTTTTTTGTAAGCTCTTTTTGTAAGCTCTTTTTTTTGTTTTATTTTAATTTATTGTTTGACAAACGTTCGTTTGTCACAATATAACATATTTTACTTATACTATTATAATAAAATTTAGTCGTCAAATATTAAAAAAAATATTCTATTAATATTCGTATCATAGACATATTAGATATAAGCTACTCACTTCACTATTTTTTTTTTTGAAAACCTGAAACAGAAATCTCGTAAAGGCGTATGACTTGTAACGTTTTTTTACTAACGGAAAAATTAATAAATTTGAATAAAAAAACTCAAAACAGATTTTACTAAACCTTTTTCTACGTTTTTCAATTTCGAAATTAAATTTATATTTAAATTTAAGCTTGAGTTTTTTTACTCAAGTTTCTCAATTTTTCCGTTAAAAAAACTACATTAAAAATCATGCGCACTTACAAGATTGTTCTATTTTTTCAAAAAAGGTGAATTAGAAGTTCAAAAGTTGCTAATAAATCTAAATATTCCCGTATAGCACAAACGGTGTATTAAACGATCTATATGTTTATTAGACGATCTAAATTTACATTATTTTAGATCTTTTAATAGATGATACTATTACACGTTTAATATTTGCCATTTCAACAAAAAATTTATACGGTGGAAAGTTTAAAGCATTTATACGCCTGTTATACGTATATTAGATATATGTATTATACGTAGATCTCAAGTGGAATTTAGGTTGTTTATTCTACGGTAATTTTTATACGTCTAATAGTACAGTGTATTATACACCAATTATACGTTTTTTATACGTTTAAATTATACAGTTTATAGTCAATCAGATTTATAGGTTTTTTATACGCTTATTAAATGAACATTTATTCCATATAGAAAAAAATCAGCTAAAACTTGTATATAAATACATGTATAAATGATTGCTGAGAATTACTATATATTAGACGTTTAAAACATCGTCTAAAACACGTCAAAAATCGTTTCAAAGTTCTATAATTTTTATTAAGAAAATCAACGTTTATTATACGATTATTGTTTAAAAATTGGTTTAAAATACGTATATTAAACGTATAATATACAGTTTGTACTATACGGATTCGTACATCTAATTGTATTATAACTTTTGATTCGGAGTTTTTGTAAGGACTTCTAGAAAATTTGAGTAACATTTTTATATTTTTTGATCTGTGTACACTGATAAAAATTTCCATTGAAAATCGAAAAATAATTTTTAGTTTAAACTAAAATGAAATATGTAAATTACGTGAGAGAGAGAGAATAATTGTTAAAATCTTAATATTTTTTAATTAAAAATTAAAGTGAACTTCATTATAAGAAAGTGAATTTATTTCATGCATTTTACACTTCAATTATTAATATTTTTATTTATTTATTGAAATTAATAGTTTTTGGTTACGAATGAATTTATTAAAAAATATATATTTGATACTAACTTTTGAAAAAAATCGAGAGCTTGTTCAGTAGAGCCCTGAAATGCAATTCGACCTTGTGCCATCAATATCAGCTGGCTGAAAAGTGCGAATATTTCTGAAGAAGGCTGATGAATAGTGCATACCACTGTTTTTCCTTGTACAGCCATCAAGTTCATATATGTCACAAGTTTATGAGCTGAAAACGAATCTAAGCCACTAGTGGGCTCATCACAGAATAATAAACAGGGATCGGTCAGCAGCTAATTAAGAAAAATAATATAGAATATCAGCGTTTGAGTCAACATTGTTATTTAGTTCTAAAATTTCTTTCGCATTTTTTACCTTTATTTAAAAAAGTATATAATCATTTAAAGTAAATAGTGAATTTTTAATTTTTTCATCGTAAGTAATTATAAATATGTGAAAACATAATTATACTAAATAAAAAATGTCGTAAGTTGTCACGTTATAATTATTTGATGTATCAGGGGTGTAAAACAGATGGACTCAACGGTTCTGAAGTAATTCGTAAGCATAAAGTTAAATAATTTTGTTATGTAGCCGAGATGAACACACATGACGCTGTTAGGAGCCGCACAAAACTACCTGAAGAGTAGTTAGATACTTCGAACATGCTTGCTTGACTATTTTATTGATTATTTATAAATAATATTAACTATTTGTATTGCTTTCGATTTTTCCAACTGACTTGATTCCTTCTATTTACACTGAATATCTCATAGATACTTTTTATATTTAAAATTTTAAAATTTAAAAATCATTCAACAAAATTTGGAAAAGTACAATTTTATTCAAATTCACTGGTTCTTGTCAGTTGGAGTTAGAGAGCTACAGTTTAGGTAATAAAGAGTCGCATGCGACTCTAAGAGCTGCGTTTGCCCATCGCTGTTGTATAGTTTAAACTACGTTGTACATATGTACAATGAAGCAAAGCTCGAATAGCCTAGTGGTCGCCTTTCAATCCTAGTGTCCTCGCCGGACACAATAATTTGCTTTCGTTTAAATTCTATGCAAAAAAAAGTAAGTATATTTGAAAATTTAACAACACTTTTAAGTACCATCCTGAACTAGACCTCAATGTTTAAGCCAATTAGAAATATTTATTAGTTTTTGCGATCAGAGTATTGTATTATTCTTGGAATTAAAAGAATATATATATCGTGTACAAATTTTAAACGTACTTCAGTTGCAAACGATAAACGCTTTTTTTCACCACCAGATAATGTTTTACTGAAACCATGCGTGTCACCAATACGATAATCAGAACATTTTATCAGACCTAATTTCTGTAGAAGATCATCCACTTTTTTCTTACGTTCTGCGGCACTAGATCGTCTATCTAATTTCAATTTTGCCTATTTTAGCGTGAAATCAATATTGAAAACGTTACTTATCACTTTCGTATTTGGTACTCACCATGAAATTCAAGTGCTCTCTTACCGTCAAAGTGCATACGAACAGATCTTCTTGGTGCATAAAACCGCTAAAGTGACGCATAAAGTTTCCGATCGGGTACCCATTTACGATAATTTCCCCTTCGACAATGGTTTTTTCTTCAAAAAAAAGTTTAAATAAGGTCTTTAAAAACAGGGGTAAAACCAAACTAGTGTTAGTACTCAATATTCAAACAAAAACATCTAATTTTATTCTAATAATTATAATCATAGAAATAGTTTAGCTGATTAGGACCATATGAACAGATATCATAACAGCTTTAAATATAATACAAAAATTAAAATTAATAAGTACCGACTACACAGTTGAAGAAGCAAAAAGCTTTAAATAAGCGATGCTCCACCCATGGCCCGCGGGCCGGATCTGGCCCATGAGCGAGCTGACATTAAATTTGTATTTTTGTAAAATATCTAAAAAAAATTATAAATTATATTCATAATAAAAATCAAAACTTTTTGCTTTTTTATGTACATCAATATTTTTAGAGTGACTGATAATTTTGTACTAATTCAATTTTGCAACAATTTTCAGAACAAATATTTGTTTTGTTTAATTTAGTTCTAATGGCACCTTTAATTTAAAAACGTATTATTCTCATTAAGTTTACAAATATTTTGAAAAAAAAAGAATCAGTATAAAAATATTTATGAATTTATTGAAAATGTTGCGTTTTTTTTTAATTAAAGAAAGGTGGCACTAAAATACACAATTATAAAAAAATTGGCACGAAAGATCTTATGTCATGTTGAATCCGGCCCGCGAGCAAAAAAATGTTGGGCACCACTGCTTTAAATTATAAAAAGTGTTTACTGATAAAAATTAATAGAAGAGACATAACAACTAATTATTTTTTGTGTGTGTTTTTAGTTTAATTGACTAATCTTTTATTTAATATCAGAGTATAAATATTTATTAGGGTTTTGACGTAGAACAATGTGGAAATATATTTGTAAACTTACTTTTATTTTTAGTCAGTTATATAAAGTTAACTCATCTTTTATGTAGCCCTAAATCCCTCGTACAGTAAAGTCAAGTAAGGATAAAAGACTGTCGGGTGTAGTTTAAATTATACTGAGAAAAAATAACGGTAAAAAGGTGTAACAAGTAATTCTTGTTAAATATATTAGAAATATCCTAATGTTTACTAGATACCTTGTGTTGTTCACAAGAAACGTTATAAATTTTTACAGAATTCATTGTTATTGACTGTTTTAATAGATTTTCTTATTAAAATGTTTAGTGTTTTATCTTAGTGTAATTTGTACATACGTACAACTAGCGAGGCTCAATCGGTCTAATAGTCGCCGTTTGGCCGTAGCACGATGTCTGAGTTGGAGTTTCGAAGAAGGGCGACGGCCATAGCCACTTTCTTACTGAAGACAACAATATATAATTTTTCCAAAAATAAACAAAAATTTTTGTTTAATTTTCTGGGCAAACGATCCAAAGATAATGGACAAACTAAAAGCTGTCATCAAAAATATGTTTGATGCGTTCAATCTTGAATTGTGCAAATAAATCGTCTTTAAGCTAGTTACAGTTGTAATAGCAAGAGGCGTTGGTTATTTGGACACCTGTATCATTAATTGCCCACCTTCAAATGAAATCTTCCTCTCCTTAAAATTTAAAGGTTTTCTTGAGAAAATCGTTCACAGTTGATCCTACCAAATAGGATATCCTGTATATCGTTTAAGAAAGCTTATATCAGGGGTGGACACACATGATGCTATTGGGAACCGTATTTCATTTTTTAATTTATTACGGGAGCCGCACAAAACTATCTGAAAAGTAGTTGGATACGTCGAACGTACTTGCTTGATTATTTTATTGATTATGTATAAATATTATTCACTATTTATTTGTATTTCTTTCGATTTTTCTAACTGATTTGATTCTTGTTATTTATACTGGTTATCTCTTTGATATTTTTCATATCTAAAATTAAACGTTGATATTTAAAATTCTATAATTAAAAAGAATTTAAAAATCATTCAATATATTTTGGAAAAATATATTTGTACTCAGATTCACCGGTTCTTGACCGGTTCAGTTGGAGTTGGAGAACCGCAGTTTAGGCTCTAAGAGCCGCATTTGCTCACCTCTGGTTTATATACTGAAAATAACAAATATTAAGAAAAATTCTGTTTTTGACAAATATTACATCATAGATCAAGTTGGATTTGAAGATTTTATTTAAATAAATAAGAAATGCTGTGAAAATATACAGATTATAGGAAATGTGCCCTGATAAGAGATTTCTTTTTGTATATATACAATAGAATTTTTTTATGACGATATAAAACCAAATACTAAAAGATTCTGAATACTTTAAATTTAAGTATTTATAACATGTGAAAGCTTCACATGTTCTAATGCTTTGCATAGCTATAGTAGTTTATAGAATATGGTTTTTAGGACAAACAAGCATCCATGTGCACAACTATGTGAAAATGTCATATATTATGTAACAGTTTGAACTTTACGATTCGAAGAAAATGATTTTATGGAAATATATAAAATTTCTAACTACTTTTAGCCTAATTACAATACTTTCTTCTAATACATATAATTTCATTACGCAAAAAGTAATAAAAGTGAATAAGTTAATTAGAGAAATGATAAAACAAAGCGTTTACGAACTAGGTTTACGATAAGCCAACGTGGACATTAATGTTGTTTTGCCGCATCCGCTAAAATCAAAAAATAAAAACGAATTAATTAATCCGATCGAACGTATCGGCAAAATATCGTAAAAAACCTGGCTCCTAAAATGGCCACTAAACTGCCCGTTTTTATGACTCCGTTGACTACGTTCAAAGAAGATGAGTCATTAATTTCTAATATGTTATTCATGTTAGAGATGGTTAGTTACCGTTATTAATAAGGCACTTGATCTGAGCCGCATTCGAGGAGCTTACCGCAACCGGCACATATACGCTTAGATTTCGCCAAGCAATTGTTGCTCCACATTTAGCCTACAGTTTATTTATTTTTTAGCAAAATTTAACTTTCTAGAGGTATCTTGTTAGTCTACATACATCAGATTCGGACATTGTTTACTATGTTGACAAACACGATGAACTTGACGTACACAGTGTGCCTAAGCTGTAAACTTTACTAGGTGTTAGTTGAGTTTTTTTAGAAAAAAATTCGAAGCCTTTTGAATCTCACAAATGAGCAGGGAACAGAAACCGCAAAAAGTCGCTTTGAAGTTAATTTCGAAAAAAAGTTTCAAATATCGCATGGATTTTTTCCCAGTATCTCTATAAATTAATTGATACGGTTGAACGAGTGACCCGATCTTTACTCGTTACTGATTTTTTTGCAATTTACATTTTAAAAATGCACACTGGAAGCAATAAGAAATCGCTTGTTCCATAAATACTAAAAAAAGTTATCTTTATTGGAAGATTCTTAGTGTTTTACAAAAAAGTGCAATAAAAGCTGCTAATCGAAATCCAATAATTAAGCAAATTAACGACACGATATCTAGTAAAAAATCACCCTATTTTCATTTAAATATATGTTTTTTAAAATAATCATTTGGAAAAAAAACCAACTTCGCTGAAGTTAAATGACTGTAGTATAAGTGTGCCGTTTTTCGGACACTGGATATCGGTTGTTGGCAAGCAATCAATATTGTCGATGTCGTGCCACTGATTTATTAGTAGTGCTTCGTTTCCGTACCGGAACCACGACAAGTACGACAGACTTAAAAAATAGATAGGGATTTCGCTAAAAAAAGAATTTTGCTATACAGACATAAGGATATTTTGTTAAAGTTACGCAGTGTTCAGTAAGAAGCCACCGAACAATAAGAATGGTACGATTATTGGTGGACCGATTGACAAAGCCATAGAAACACTGGAACTAATTGTTGAAATCAAGTAACCTATGTGTTTATTTTTTAAAATGCATGTTAAAAAACTTAGTTTTCTGTTAAGCTCCAAAATTTCCAAACGTTAAAGTTTAAACAGTAAGATAACGATAGTTTTCGTTCAATACTTTAAATAATGTTAACAATATTCAGCTAAATAAC
>AGDA01094033.1:0-20563 GCA_000281935.1 Mengenilla moldrzyki | reverse complement strand
AAGTATCTGTATCTAGAAACATTTTATTTTAAGTATTTTTGTAAGTATCTCTATACTTTTTGATGCCGTGTATCTGTATCTAGATACAAATATAAAGTATCTATTACTGCACTGTCTGGAAGTATATTTTCTAAAATATATGGTTTCGAAAACCATAATGATTAAAAGTTTAATCCTTATTAAACAACATAATTATAACATAATATACTGAAATTCCCAGTGTCATTACACTTTGTAAAACACAAATGTAGATGTTATACTATAAATTAAATTTAATATCACGGTATGACCCGTGTGCTAATTTAATTTTGTATATAACATGAACTGTTTGTGTCTACAATATCCAAAAAAAGAAGGTATTCACAAATTAATCAACGCTGCAAAAAAAGAAAACACACATTTTTCAATTTTTAGACATTTGATTTTCTTAAGAAGTCCCCAGGTTATTAGACAATTACTCTATAAACGATACAATACTTATTATAGGAATTTTTTTTCATCAAAACTGTGAAAAATTATTCTTAAATTTACAAGATCCTTAGTCTTAAAATAATTTTTAAGAATAAAGAGATTATATCTTAAATTGGGTATTTTTAGTCTTGTATTTAGAATTTTTTTACTATTTTTGAAAAAAAAAAAAAATTGGGACTAAAGCTGTATTAAATTTAAAAATAAAAAATACTTGTCACATATAGTGGAAAATCGCACTTCTAAAATAAGTATTTTTCTTCTTATTTTGCTCAGTTCATTTTTAACAGTGTACGCATTATTCAAAATAAAATAAAATCAAATCAAAATATGGATATTCTGATTTTATATATGTTCAAATACAAGATTATTTTTATATTCTTGGATCCAGGCATCATAAAATTGATTTTCAGGCACCAAAGCGCTTACTAGGCCCTGGTTATCGAGTCCTGTTTTAGCTAATATAATTAATGTTTGTTTGAAATACAAGCCTGAAAATTGTGAGATCGATATCATAGGGATATTCCTGTAAAGCCTCACTGTGAGTCTCACAGTAATGTCTTCTACATATGTGTCAAAGAATATAATGAGATCATTGTGATGTCACTGGGAGGCTTAACGGTTAGCAAGAAGGTTATCAATATTTTATTTAAATTTAATTGACGACTCTTAAAGAACGTAAAATGGTATGGGAATAACTTCAATATTTTAGTATAAAATTTTACACAATTTTAAATTTAATTAGACATTAAAAACATGATGAAGACTCATTAAGTTTATACTTGACATTAGTTTTAATTTTAGAACGTTAAGTAATATTCATTATTTAGAAAATGACTAATATTTGAAAGTTCAAAAAAAAACTTAAACCTTTTATCTGATTTAAGAAAATAGATGAACTTTGACGTTTTTAAAAAATTTATTATACTTATTCCAAGAGCAACATTCATATTTATGAGACACAATACATAATGTAAGTATAAGTAATGTTTTTATCCGGTTCTTAAATACTAAACAAAAAGTTTAACAGATGCCTTTCTTAATTAAGAGACAGGAAAGTCGTTGGTTTAACCCTTTATAGATTTAATAGTGATATGAGGTTTTTTACACATTTATTTGTTAAATAAGGTAATAAGTTTTATCGACTTTACATTTGGCTTTTAAATTGTGTAAACTGCTTACAACTTGAAATTAACTTAGAACATCATATAGATGAAAATAAAGTATTTAAAATTTGACATATTTTAGAATTAAATTTAAAATTAAAATATAAATGGCGCATTTCGATGGACCAAATTATTTCGAATATTCGAAAACAATTGCAAAATATTTGTCTTGACTAAAATTTTGATTTGAGGACGGAGCTAAGCAACGAAAAATTTGAAACAATGAATTTTTTCCAATCTAAAAGTTTTTTGCTCGGAAAAATTCGAATTTTGTTTGAGCTATACCATTTGAAATCTGTGAATCGATTCTCTTTGTCGAGTAAATATTGTTCTGTGATATTCAATTCGATGCGTTAAAACAAGGCGAATTAATTCAATTTTATTGCTCATTTTGGAAAAATATGAGTGGAATTTCAAATTGAATTTGATTCGAAATAAAACATTATATTTGAGTTCGTCTCGAGTAAAAACGTAATTAAAAATTTACGTTAAAACCGAATATATATAATTAAAATTTCCTGTGTCTTTAACTGATTTTTCTCAATGTTACAACATTTCATTTAGTCTATCATATTTATCGTCAATAATTTTAAAGACATTTTGAAGCACAAGAAACAACAGTAATTTTTTGAAGTATAAAAACATAAAAGTAAAAAAAGAACTTTTTGGTACATTTATCAAGAGGCACAAATAACCCTTCAAAAAGCCACATGTGGCTTGCGAGTCGCAGGCTGGCCACCCTTGCAAAGAAACGAAAACTAAACATTTATAGTCGTGTTCAAAAAGTCTGTCCTGTTCGGGACAGAGTTGAAAAGTATTTTTGCAAAATTACTCGGTCTTGTACAAAAACATAGGAGTTGAGTAATTCTGAGTAGCTATGACGTAAAATTGTCCTGTTCGGGACAGACTTCTTGAACACGACTATAAAAGGCCTTTTCGGACATTTAATCGGAGTAACCTTAGCGGAGTCACATTTATTACGTCAGCAGTTTCCTTCTCTAAAGCTAACTCTAATGTGTTCGGAAATAACCTACTGAAAACTGTTATAATATGCGCATGTGGATGCCTTTAAACCCTGCTTGCTAGAAAGGTCGATTAGAGTTATGTGACGTATACTATGTATTACTAAAATGTAATTTTACGAACACAGTTTTTGAACTCTGCGTTACACCGAGTAAATTTACGAAAATGACTAAAGTATATGTTCACTTTTCTAATTCACAGGTGCTTGCGTTAGCAGCACACAGAGCTGTTTATGAAAGTCTAATAATTTAAATTCTCTTGTCGAGAAAACTATTCAGTGAGAAACAGCTCTGTGTGTTGGTGACGCAAGCACCTGTGAATTAGAAAAGTCTTCACTGAATAGTTTTCTCGACTACAGAATTTAAATTATTACACTGAAAAAAATAAATAGTTGACGTGTGACAACTATACTAAATACTTATGGCATTAATATTTCTATTTGTAGTAAATATAATTTATATTTTTCTTAAAAAAATATATATGGTTAGTTTCACATTTCTGGTAAATATTTAAATTGTCACATTAAGTGTTTTAGATTCTAATTTATTTGATGATTGCTGTAAATATGTGGTGTAAATTAATAATAAATATATTTAAAAGTAGAGACTAAATAATAATAATAGACAGATTTTTAATTTAACTATAAGTGATTATTGTCACATATATAATAATAAAAGTTAATTGTGATAACCATAATACATTCAAGAAAATAATCTGTTTTTCTCAGTGTAGACTTTCATAAATTTTCGTAACCTTAATATGGTTTATAAAATTTAATATTTTTAATTTAATATACCATGAAAAAAGTAAATTGTTAAAAAATGATATCTATATTTTGATCTTTAAAACGAAATTTTGATTTTTAAAAACAATTTTATTTTTTATTTAACCCCAAAATTTATTGTTAAATACAACATTTCATATTTATAAAATTAATTTTTGCTTATATTAGTAATTTTTTATATTTAATTTAGCAATAATTCTTACAGCTATTATTTTTTAACAATAATTATTGCTGAAATACTTTAAAGGTTTTTAAGAAAATATTCTAAATATTTCCTTATTACTTAAAATATTTAACTAAAGGTATGTATAAATAGCTAATTATTCATATAGAATTATTATGTATAATCATTTCAAAGCTTCTGTTTTGAGGAGTATTTTTTATTGTAAAAAATTATTCACGATTTTTTTTTCTAAATTTTAAATCGGTAGCTATTGGTGCGCTATCTAGTGTGAAAATTAGCAAGTAGTGAAAACAAGTATATTGCAAATTAATCGATTTCATAGTCGAAATTGTAGGGAAAGATTAATCGGGGCATTAAAGCCCTAAAAAGATGCACCTAGCCTGGCAGTGCCGCTGTTATAAATACGTACATTATATATCTGGAAAGCAATGACATCGTTTTTTGCGATTATTTTTTACGCAAGATTAATAATGGGTAAAGCGAACGAGAGTGTATAGCGGCGGTTTTCAATTAAGCTAAACCGTGGACTTTGAAGAGGACTTAATGCGAACAATAGAGCGACAGAAATGCCGAGAGCGGAAAATGAATAAAAAATCTCCCTCTTGTACACTTGGCCCGCTAATATTTTAGCGATACGTGTTCAGACGACATAAAAGGCAATGTTCCACTGAAAGGAAAACCGCTTTCCTACATTATGAAAATTATTCAGAGCATTCCAAAATTTACGCATTTAATACTTATAATATTACTGCGATATCACAATATAACTTGTCAGCATTAATATATTTCATGGAATTCTGTTTCGTTACAAACCGTTTTCGCTCAGTGATATTACAATAAGCTCCCATTTATTGTCATAAATCACTGTTATATTACTGTGATATCGCCGTAATATCACATTGAAATTGCAATGAAAAACAACTGAATTCACACAGCTGAAGTTTATATAAAAACCCCACTGGTTGTAACTTTCTTACAATCTGAAAGTCGCAAATCTGTCGCAGTATGATATAGTTAGATCTTAGTGTAACTTTCAACGAAAATCGTCTATTTATTTTATTAGGAACGTTTTTAACTGTCCGCTAGAGCACAAAGTGTATGGTATTTGTTGAATAACACCAATTTTGAAGTAAAAATAACTGTTTTTTTGTTTATTTTATTTATTTCGAATTTTTTCGTTTATATATATTTTTGCTGTGCTGCCATTTTCTTATTGATAATTTAGTTTAAAAATGAGCTATAATTTTCTAAGAAGATTATTAAATTAGTAATGTTTACACCCTGCAAAATTTTGAAAATCTCTGTTATTTGGTAATTGATAAATTTATTTTTTATCTCTTTTGATCGCCAACTACACTGAGAAACAAAATCCTTTTAAAATAAAAACACCAGAAAATTTCTGTTATAATAATATATATAAAAACCTACTTCTTTGTGTCGGAACGTTCAATTTATTGTCAATTTGAACACTAAATTTTAACTTTTATTCTGAACTTTTCATAATGGAACAGCTTAATTTTTTTGTGACGAAGCGCTCAATTTATTGTCAATTTGAACTTTCTACGTATTTTCAAAAGAAAATTGGAATTTCCAAACAAACATGATGATTTTTATTCGAAGTTTCCAGACTATTTGATACTTTAACTGGAAGTGTTGTAGTGAGTTGCGGCCAAAACGGGCGCAACTATCGCTTTTAGTTTGCAATAAATTCTATTAAATTTGACTAAAATCAGTTTTATTATCATTATTTTGAAAATATTCTTTTTTAACCTTTAATAGGAAAGTTTGTTGCCTTTATTTTTAAGATTTTTCACCAGTGTATTTGACGATTATATTTGGGCAACCAAATGTGAAGATAAAGAAAAGGTAATATCACTGTGATACCATTGTGGGAGGTCATTGTAGAAGAATAACTCCGATCTTGCAATAATATCGCACTAAAATTAGTATGCAAGGTAATCTTTGAATAATACTCACATGCCGATACCATTGAAAGACTTCACTGTGATATCACAGCGAACATAAAATTCTTATAATTATGCTAATGAATCAGTTAGGGGTTTTATCTAATCTTTTGTTATATAAATAACAGTAATTTAAAATATTGCGAAGAAAGACAACGATAAAAAACAAATGTTTTATAATAATTATATTTTACGTATTTTTGGAAAAATTCGTTACTGTGAACAAGTGTAAAGGTAAAGAAGTAAGTTTGGTTTCGGAGTTATATTTTACAAATCCTTTTGTATAAGCACTTTTAGGTGTTTTATCATTTAAAAATAACGACACTTTATGAAAAAAGTAATAGTTAGAATAGCATACTATAAATGTATTCTTATTAAAATAACATACTTATATTTATAATTAATTATATTTCGATTTTCAATGTTTTTAATTATAAGAAAAATTTAAAAGTCAATGGTGTGTAAAATTTATGCCAAAAATTTTCCAGATGTGTAAGCTCATTGTGATATCACAGTGAAGATCACTATATACAACAATGAGGCTTCAACAACTCCTCACAGGGATACTACTGTGATATCACTGTGATTTTTAGGATCATAGTAATATCACTATAAGGATAATTGATCGGCAGGGTAAAAAATTTTAATACATTTTAATTGCAACCCATAGAAAAAAAAATTATGACCAAAATAACCTCATTTAGCTTAGTCAGTAGTTCGGAATTTCTCTCCTATGGTTATTTGAAGAAGATGTAAGTTTAAGATATTTTGAAAAGCCGTTAGTGACTTATATCACTAGAAAAAATCGATCTGTATTTATTACTTTGTAGTATAACAAACACTAAGTGTTTTTAGTAACTTTTTTTAACCTTCAAGTTTTAAGGTTATTGCGAAGTTTAGAAAGTTTAGAAGGCTTTTACTTACTCCTAATGTGATTTCAAGCTTAGAACACTGAACGACTTTTGCCTTAGACTGTGGACCACCCTGTAAACCTACCTGTGGACTAGCAACGCGTATGCGACACAAGTGTAGCTTGCTAGTAACTAGTAACTAAAAGCGAGAAATTCGTCGGCCCTTTAACATATACCATCATTAAGTAATGAGTCAGCAGTCCGGGAACCTGCACGTAGATCTCTAAGGAGCCGAACAATTATCAAGCATATATATGTGTACGTACAAAGTATGTTCAGAATGTCTAACGTGTTTCATTCTCTTGACATCTGAACACTTTAGACTCCCAAAAGTGTACAAATATATGACCGGATTGTCCGATATATCGGACAGAACGATTTTTTTCAGGGCAACTTTCACACATTCCGTTTTCTACACATGAAAAATTAATTCTTGCCAGTCATCATTATCATTGTAATCATCATTATCATCATCAGCATCACCATCTGAAAATCATCATTCATAATTTTTTTCTCTTCATCATCACTCCGTCATCTATATGTTTTTTTTTATTTTTTTCGAAGACATCAAAGTCTTTTTGATTAATATTTCTCTCTTTATATTTATTTATATATACGCTTTTTTAGGGTGTCCAAAGCTATGAGAATTTTTCCTCGTCTTTTAAGCGAAATCCTAATACGCTATCATGCACTATGAGGTCGGTATTACGTAACCATCTGTGGATATAATAGTTATTTTTTTTGTGGTTTTCTGAGGATCAAAAGTAGTTATTTTCGACTAAAGCTTTACACATGTATCTGTTATCTAAACAATGTTCAGAAATCGCATTATAATTATTGAGCCGAATCCAACCCAAAAACTAATACGGGATTAGAACTAGCCCCGGAATAGACTTTAAAACAAGTTTTTAATCCTTAACCCTATTCGAGACACTAAAACAAAATTTGAACCAGATCAAACCCGAACCTGATTTTCTACTCAAATCCAAAAGGAATTTTATGTGGTAGGAAAAACATCCGAGCACCCCTTGTTATGAAAATATGGAGAAAGTTATCAAAAATGAGCTTGGCTTGGTGAATGCGTACGATTACTGGATACTTTGCAGCATTACATCCAGTTCTCTTACTCGGTATCATATTAGTAAGGGCTCTTTCGAATCTGTGAATATAATCTTCTTGAGAAAGCTGTGCCCCTAGATAAAATATATGTTCAGAAGGGTAGCCAAAACGAAGAGGCCCATATCGTATGGGTTTTACAAAATGAATTATGAAAGAAAGATACAGCGAACACGAAATGCTTCCAGTATACACAGAGCAAGAAAGTTTATGTTCTGTTCGATTTTTAAAAAATGCTTGAAATTGTGATTTTAAGTTTATTTTGGGTTATTTTTCTGCAGTTAAAGCAGAACAAAAAATAGTGTATGAGCGCAGTGAGTCGTTCGCGTTAAATATTTTGTTACGAGCAGAAACATTAATTATAAACTCAATTTCGAAAAATCCTTTTCATCATTATTGGAAATAATAAAACACATATGTAAAAGTAAAGCGGATGATGAATAGAAGCCAAAATTTAATATATCAGCTTCTTAACTGATAATTATAACATCCGAAGTCATTTACACGAAGAACGAAAAGAATCAAGAGTTGAATCCATATTTAGCACATTTCGATCCGCTAATGAGAACTGGAACAACGCTAAGATCACAGGCTGACACTAGAAAAAGAAATGAATTAGATTTGATGTCGAAACTGTACATTTGCAAAATCATCAGCAAATTCCAAGATTTCCATTCTAGAAGCATGCTATATAAACGAATACCGAAAAGTCAAAGTTGTTAATCGTCATTTAATTGTCTGTTAATCATTTGTAACGCAAATCAATATTATAATTGTGAATTTACCAAAGAAAAAACAGCAACATCAAGATCGAGTTAAATCTTCTGATAATCGACGTTAACCATATTCTGAAATATCGATATCAAGTCGCAAATCATCCTCAAGCTGGTGAGCCCATTCGTGATCAATTAAAAGTTATTTATAAATTGACTGTAAACTTTAAATTGTTTTTACATTTTTTACAATATAATTTGCATGTTTTTATAAAAGCAACTTTTTTTACTAAATAATCCTCGAATTCGAGCATCATTAAGGTCGACACAAACGAAAACGACAACTATTTTAAAAAAACTGTTACAAACATTTTTAGCCTTTTATAACAGATCGAAAAAGTGATTACGAAAGATTACAACCAAGTTCGCCAAAATACAAAAAGTCGCAACCAAATATAACCAGGTTTTACTTGCCAAACAAAGTCTAATATATATTTCCTAAGTAATTGAATTTTTCCTAAGTAATTGACTGTTTTCCACAATTTTTAATGAAAATATCAACGAAAAAACAAGTACTATTTTCAAGTAAAAAGTTCTTTATTTTTGTGAAAAATGTGCGGATTATATTTTAGTATTGCAAAAAAATATATTACCTACATATTGCATTCACGTAAAATTTAAAAAATTCAAGATGTATTAATATATAATCTAGAGTTACAGAAGTATTTTATAAAATTTATGTTATATTCCAGATATATTACTTATATATTCTATCATTTTAGTTATACGAGATATTTTGCTTCTGTTTCTTTTTGATTAGACATGTATACTACGGTGACCACACGTCCCGATTTTAGCGGGACTGTCCCGCTTTTTGGTTGACTGTCCCACGTCCCGCCGATTTTTAAATATGTCCCGCTTTTTACCCTGCTTACTACAAACAAAGTTATAAGAAAGTTAATGTTAAACAAAAATTTTGTAACAATGTTTACTAAAATATTATATATGTTACAATAATGCTAAAAACTTGTTTTTTGAAACACTGGTTTGAAACTTTTTCTAATATTTGTTTTGCAACATGTTGATATAATTTTTTTTGTCATATTTGTATAACATTGTTTTAAATTTTTTTTAACATTTGTTTTAAAACAATAAAATAGGCATTTAAAAATTCAAAATGAAAATAAAGAGTTAAGTATTTTAGAATCTAGATTTAGCTTTTAAAAATAATATATACTGACATTACAACTTTCAAAAATTTTCAATGCATCGTTTTAAGACATTTTGTGAACACCCAACAAACTACTTAATACTGAAGCAATAGGGATTCAATATGGTTGTAAAAAGAATACTTTTTTCCAATTTTCCATACGAATTATATAATATTTCTGTTTTACTTTCATATGTTTTAAATAGTGAATTATTTATTTTCAAATATGTAGAAATTTTCTATATTTCTTCTATTATGTTTCCACATAAAATTTATATGTTAAAAAATATAGACACTTAAATTTATTTTCAACAGAAATTCCAATAAATTTCCAAATTAAAATGATTATAATTTCATAGAGAATTCATATAGAATACCACATGAAAGAAATATATATTTTAAATTTTTCTATATGTTTGTTGGGCATTTTTAAGCATGATTTGGTATATAGATAGGAAATTTATAGTCCCGCCGTAATGAGTTTCGTCTAGTTTTGTCTCGAAATCGAAACCTGTATTTATATCTCGTTGTTCAAGCGAGACTGAGAAAAGATCTCATGATTCGATTTCGAAACAAAACGAGACGAGATCTTTTTAAAATATTCATCGGTGTTGTCGATAAAAATTTACATGTTTATAAGTTCTAGATTGTTCATCAGACACTATAATCCAAGAAATAGGGCTGACAATATAAAGTATATGAAGTTTACTTTGTTGGTATCGATTACAACAGTTTCTCTTTGATTTTAGACCGGTGGGTGAGTTTTAAAAGATTATATGTTAAAACGTAAAAATTTGAAGTTTTTCTCTTTTTGCTTAAATTTGATACTAATTTCATTAAGTTCTATTTGACACTAAATCAAGAAGTGAGTTTAAGAAGGTAGAGAGTTGAAAAGTAAAATTAGTCACAAAATCATATTTTTTCTCTAAAAATCTGCACTGATTTTGATAAATAGTAAACAAAAGAATGGCATTTAAAGGGTTTTTGCTAAGTGGTTTACGTCTACCAATTATAGAAGACGCCTAAAACTCAAAAGAGCAAAACTTAAGAGATGGGAGTGAAAATTTGAAAATAATAAACATTTACAAGTATGTTACAAAAAAATTTTATAAAAGTGTTTCGCTATATTAGAATAATAAATTGAATAACATGTCCACAACATCATTTCTACATGAAAAAAACTTTTATAAACATGTTTTAGCACATTGCTAAATCAAATTCATGTAAAAAAATCGCTTGAATTTTTGTGTAAAAAAAGAATTAGGCGTTTATGAAGCTATATAATAAAATATATATAACTAAATTGTAATTCTCATTTCACAATGAAAATACGGTCACTTTATTATATACGCATAAAAGTATATAAAACTGTATCCTAAAAATAGCACACAGGGTACATATTTTCTGAGTCCTTACGCCATAGAAGACTTTAGCAAACGCCATTTGTCATAGATCAGCGTGTAAACAATTGACATACTTCATGTAATTAAGGTAGATAAAATTGAAATACTTTAATCGTTACCCATATGGTTATGGCGGCCGTCAATTATACCTTTCTAACGAAACCGCAAATGGTTTAACTCACGTTTAAAAACCGTGATTCAATTACGAATTTTGAAAAAGGTATATAATAAAAATGACGTTAAGGAAAACAACTTTTTCTCCCTTACATGTTCTGTAATTTTGGGATGCCTAATTTATTAAAATTGCACAAAATTGCACCGAAATTAAATAATTAAGCAACGATTATTGTCAATGAAAAGAGATGTAGATGTGTGCATGGGCAAATTGTCGTGTGCAAAATTCGTGCTTTTTGCACACACAATCCAATTATAGTAATTTTGGCAGAACATTTTCACGCGTGCAATTCGCTCATGCGAAAATTCGCAGGCTTCTTACCGTCAAGGAAATCGCTTGAATGCGACCAGTGCAATGTCTACTGACTTCTTACTTTTTAATAAATATGAAAATTGCATTAATGATAATGATGCGTTTAAGAGGCACATTAATAATGCATGTTGAGTCTGGTGCAATTTTCGCTCGATTGCAAGGAGAATTAATAGATCAAGAGGAACACGCAAAGTGCCGAACCACTGTTCTTTGGCGAAAATTACCATCATTTGCGTAATGACAATCAGAGACTTTATTCAGGTGTGCAGAGCGAAAATTGAATATAAATTTGACAGTGGACCTCGATTTTTTGGCCATCATGCACGTTACTATTAAAGTAATTCATAAACTTATGGAGTCAGTTATTTTGGTCTTTTCGTATTGAAAGAGTTTCTTGGGTTAAAATATCAATCTTTCAATTATGTTCACTAAGTTATAACCTAATAGGAGATTTAGAACAAAGTAATTTAAGGGTCATATAACTGTAATAAATTTAAAACCTCTGTAGATGTCTATTAAAAATATCTCAGAGGTCATTCTTCCAGAAATCAAGTTAGGGTCGCAGTCAGAGTTGGTAGCAGATTAAATTAGTTTTTGTACCACAACACATTTACAAACATATTAATGTTACACAAAAGTTTTGTAGCAATATTTCGAAACATGTTTTACATGTTACAGTAATGTTTTTTTACAATTTTTTGAAACAGTTTTTTTAAATATTGAACATTGTTTCTTAACACGTTTTTGTTGTTATTCTCATGTTATATCAACATATTTTTATAACATTATTTTAAAACTTTTATAGCGTTTGTTTCATAGCATGTTATTGATGTTATTTTTATGTTGTACCAACATGTTTTTATAAAATTATTATTAAAAATTTTTTAACACTTTTTTATAACATATTTTAATATTTTTTATGCGTTGTATTTATATGTTTTATACAATGCTTATAAAACAATTTCTAACATTGTTTCGTAACATGTGTTTGATAATGTTTCTATGTTTAATTAGTAAGTTTTTAAAACAGTTATCAATGTTTTATAAATGTTTTTCAAGTTATTTTTATATTGTATCATTGTTTTATAATAAATTTTTAAAACATTTTTACTATACCTTTTATAATATGCTTCTCATACTGTTATCATCATACTAACACGTTTTGCAACATTCTTGTAAATATGATTTTAGCATTGTTTTGAAATATGTTTATGAAGTACAAATATCCTTTTTTAATATTATTTTTAAAATTTTTGTACGATTATTCGAGAAATTTTAGTTATTATTCTCATATTACACTATTACATTTTATAACATTTATTTATTGATCTAAAAAGTTTTTTAATTCTGCTCGATGAAGTTCGAAATAACTGTTAATTTTTGAATTTAAAATTTAATTATGGTGATGATAGGAGATTTAAATAGTTGGTAGTTCTGTTTGTATTGCCATTTTGGGCTGCGTTCATTTATTGACAATGCGATAGTTACAAAGCAATTGTAACAATAGCAATCTAACCTCAATTGTAATTGTTACAAACGCGATAGTTACAAATTGCTTGTATATTTGGTCTGTATACATTGTAATTTTTTCTGGCACATATTTTTTGTATAATTTAAGGTTAGGTCGGAGAAAAATTGTAACAATAAAAACTTTTCTAAACGCATGCTATTGTTACAATTTTTATATGAACGATTGCGATTGTTACAAAAACATGGCCACCTTTATTATGAACGCTGGTAATTGTAACAATTACTTGACATTGTCAATAAATGAACGCAGCCTTGAAGAGTTTGGACACAGAACAGCAGACAGAAATAAAACGATCATTGTTTTCAATGGGCAAAGTTTTTTATCCGCACCAAAGCTACTAGAGGTGCTGTATTTGAAAAACACAGAACAAATAATTATTTCAATGTACCATGTCTGTGCTGTAGATTTTTTTTTAATTAATTTTTTCATTTACACAGATTTTTGGATCTTCGTTGAAGTCGGGTTATTTAGTGTAATATAATTAGGTTTTATAATTAATTATAATTGAGCAAAAGAATGTAGTTTCGCCTTAGGTTTTATTTAGATCTTCCTGTTGATCTTCTGTTATCCCGATTTTCAAAGCAGGGTGTCTTTTTTCTTAAATAACAATTAAAATTTAGAAAAAAAATTGCTATTATGAATCACTTGTTTTATAAATTATCCAGAAATTTTTTATGTACATAATAATGTAAAAAGCTGAAATCCATAACTTCTAAGAATTACTGATAAAAACTCGAATTATAGAGAAATAATTTCTAATTTTATGTAAGTTTGAGTCTCATCTTAGGCACTAATTGCACTTTTTTATTTTTCTTAAAATTACAAATTTAATCTTTATCCATTTATAAAATAATTCTGGCCATTTATCAGGTAGTGGAAATCGCTTCGTTGGTGCTTTGTTTCCGCAATTGAAAATTACACAATTTCTTGTACACATCCTGGAAAACCTAAAAAAGAAAATTAGGCGCAAAAAAGAGCAGCAAAAAACAACTCAATTATCGGCTTAAATCGCACTAAAATATTTTCGCACTCAAATAATGAAATTAAGAAACTAAATAATTTCAATATAAAGCAAATTGAAAATAAATTTCTCAATTTAAAATTAAAAAATATTTAGAAATCTAGAATTTCTATTTGCAAAGAATGTTTTATTCTGTGAAAACTGTCGTTATTAACGTCATATTTTATTCACAGAGTTGCTATTTTGTGATTATACTGCAGCGCTCGTAGTGGCTATGGTGCGTTTTCCAAGAACTAGTTTTTGCGCCAACAATAAGTGTTTTACTTCTATGTCTGCTGTTCTGTGAGTTTGGAAGTAAAATAGGAAAAATAGAAAAAGTGACGTTTTCTTTTGAATAAAAAGAATTCCGATGTTGATTGTGAAAAAATTCATTTTATACAATTTATCGCTGTGTCTGTTTTAGTTTATAAATTTTATATAATTTTTACATATTTTTCTAAGAGTTTATGATGAGTTTTAATGCAATACAGAACCAGTTAAATATTTGGTTTTGATTTATATTTACTTTAATTTCCATAATACGAGTAATTTATACCTATTTATACCAAGGAGGTCAAAATAATGGCTTTAGTATTTCATAGCCTATAACATTTAATGTATCATCTTATGAGATTTAGAGTAAGGTTCTAACTTAGACTCTTTATATCCAATGATTCACATCAATACATATTTACATTTATTTATACATCGTTTTAGAGTCCTGCATCGGGTCGGGTAACCCAATCGAACCAACTCGAGTCGAGTTCGCAATTGTTTTTAAAATTTTGGGTCGGGTCGGGTTAGGAATTGATTTTAAAAATTTCGATTTGGGTCAAATTGAATCGATGTGATTCGCGTTCTAAGTGTCTGAAATACATTACATTTTAAAAAACTTTTGATAAATTTCTGCCAAAAAAAAAAGTTGCAAACCCTTGAACAACTTTTGGAAGCCGGTTTTTAGTTCAAATTTCAGAACTTAAATACATACTATAGCCTCTATAATCTTATTTGTGCCGTAAGAAATATGTGGTCTATTTGGTGACGTTAGAATTTAGGATCTCATTAGGTTTTAATAAATATTATTCCATTTTATAAACGACATTTACGAAACTTATGTACTGTATATAGTTTTCTTTCACTTGATGAACCTTTTCAAGAACATAAGTATGAACTAAGGTAAAGTTATGCTTAATAAAAAGTTTCATAAATATTTTATACATATTTTTTAAATTTATGAATAAAATATTATTACAAGATAGGTGTTCTAAAGATTTTAATTATTATTTAGGAAAATCAATTTATAATATTTTTTGTAACTATTGTAATAATAATAATAATAAGTTTCGAAAAACAAAACTTCGCTTCTTTATTAATTATAATCGAGTTGAAGTCCTGTTTGGCCTCAACAAAAGGAAATAAGCACATGTTTTACATATGTTATCTATAAGTATAATTGGAATGATAATTTTCGGATCGGTTCGAGTTTAAATAATTTCAGGTCGGTTCGGGTCGGGTGTTGTATTTTTTGATCGGACCGGGTTCGGGTTGAAATTATTGACTCAATACAGGACTCTACATCGTTTTGAGATATTTATATTGGGCGTTTCAAATGGGACTATTTAAGGGGTCTAATTACTCAAATTATGGTTGTATTGAAAAACTATACTCAGTGTCTACTCTAAGAAAAATATTTATTCCAATTTGTTAAAAATTCAGAAATTTACTCTTATATGTAAAAAAAACGTATTTGTATATTATAAAATTAACATTAGAACCATATTATGAAATAGTAAAAAAATGTTTAAAAAATATGTTACAAATAACACATTAACAATAAATCAGAAATATGTTATTGAAAACAATGTAAAAAGTCTTTTAGAAAAATATTATGAAAATATGTGCATCTAGAAACATGTTATAAAACATTTAGTTTTTTTTTAACAATAGTAAAAATTATACGTTTTCAACAGTAATGTAGCGCGTAAAATATGTTACGTAATGTTTACATAAAAATGTTTTTAAATATGTTTTTGTATAAAAAAGAAAAAGTACTTAAAAAGCTATGTGTAAAACTTTAGTCATTAATGTCTTAATGTTTTTGTTTATTTACATATGTTTAATTTTAAAGTGTTAAATATTGGGCAACGTAAGTTTAGTGGTATTGTATTCAAGGAGCTTTCACGTAACAAAATAATACTTTTGAAAACTTATTGTTGAAACTAAAATGTTAACAAACATATTTTATACATTAAAAGCCTAGAGTATTTCAGAAATTCAAACGGATTTTGAGTTTCTGCAATTAACTCTGCTTTAAAAATGTAAACTATTCAACATAGAAGGGTTGACAACGTACCCTAAAAACACATATGCATACGTGTAGAAAGTGTTAAAGTCAATGTCGAATAAATAATTTTGTACTGCACCATTAGCACCAGGCGGTCTGCAGCACACATCGATTTGAGCGCTGAACGCTGAGCGCAAAGCACTGAGAAACCGGTGTTCTGCTCTTGACACCGGCCCGAGATCTCGGCATCTCGCATAGAACGACATCAGCTTGGGCCTCATTCATCGTTTCGGCACGTAATAGACCTTTTCGTCCGTGAAAAATGCCCCATGCTGAGCTCCGAAACCAAGCCTGACACTCACTGCACGACGTGCCACAATTCCCAGTATTCTTGATCATTTTTCAAGTTGCCTAACATTTCCTCGGACACTTTGATTTATTACAAATTCCGTCTATGAAGTTTCCAATTGCACCCCTTAATATATGATGTCCAAAGAGTTTGTTCTAGCCATATACTGTTGAAATATTGAGCCTAATTCCCCAACTTGCATGAAGTAATAACTTGTACTTAAGTTGTTTCACAATTCCTTAATCTTAGTAACTTAACACTGTTAATTTTGCTTCTTAGAGTTAAATCTTTGAGATTCGAAAGGAACTAAAGAAATGATCAAAGAACCAAGTCTCAATTATACTCTCTGAGAATTCCGAAATTTCTTTGAGTTCTATTAAACATGTTGACTTGTAACAATAGTATGTATTTTATTTCTCAATTTCGTTTCTGCGGATATTAGTCTACAAATCAGAAAGTGATTAAAAGTTAGCTAATTGATTGGGCTTTGCTATTTTGAAGTAACACCTTTTATTTTTCAGACTTCTAATGTTACTATGTTACTTCTGTAGCAAGTTCTAAAAGTTTGCACCTTCGAAATTTTCAAAACATATAAGACATATATACTTGAATAAGGTAATTGAAAAAATTGGAGGGGGAATTATCGAAATCTTCCTCATAAATGAAACATATGTGAGGAAATAATATTGCAGAAGTTCCAAAAACCCTGTTATGTACCACAAACCTTCGATAAACATTCTAGTTGCTTCATGAACCTTTTAATTTATAAATGTACTAATAACTGCAAATCGTATCTATTTAGATTTAAAATCACAAAATACCTTAGTAAAATAAGGGTAGTTAGGAACTATTGTTAAGGGTTCGCCCAGAAGAAATATATCCCGTTTCCTAAGCTTCCGGTCAACCTCCAAGTTGATTTATTTGCACAATATCCAGTCTTTGAAATGTTAGGGAACGAGTTAAGAGAGCCAAGAACGAATTAGGATTAGATATTGATTAGCAATTCATTATTATTCGCCCGATCTTCTGATCATCCGGATATCCTGAAATTGTCATTTTCAGCTCATTTGTCTCTAAGACTATATGTATAATTAGTCCAAAGATAAACAAGTCCGGATCTCGAGCAGTTCCCGTTCCGGAGCACGAATCGTATATGTTCTACAAGCCCGTTATGCTGTTGATCAGTGTTTATTTTTAACGATAGGTCTATAAAATTCTTGAAAAAGGTTCGTCGATAAAAAGCGGTCTACGCTAGACTTCTTGGAACCTAAACCTGTTTTGTAGTCGATTTCTTTTCAACATAACTTCCAAGTGTTTAAAATGCCAGTAACTTTATTTCAAACTTTTACCATTGATTTTCACTGCCGACCGTCCATTTTACGGGTGAAGAATTCAATATAAGTTCTTAGAGAATTCCGATAATATTCGATTTAGTAAATTTACTACTATGCTTTCTTCGCATAAATTAAAATGAGAGAAAAGTCTAAAATTTAACAGTATTTATAGCTATCTAGTTTATTAAATGGATGCTATTTTTAAAAGTATTGCAAAACATTAGTTTTTTTTATAGTAGAAAGCTTTAGTAAAAGCTTAATACTATGTATGTGTATTTAATTAAATCGGTTTTATAAAACTTATATACAGAGTGACCAGATGGATATGTCAAAAAATAAAAATTTAATCCTCTGAAATGAGAATTAAAAAAGGGTATACTAACCAAACAACCAAATGTGAGAATAAAGTAAAAGCAATATCACTGTGAAATCACAATGAGATTAGTATATAAAATACCCTCTTGATAATCCTTAGACTATGATATCACTGTGAAATTTCACTAGGACCACACAGTGCCATCACAGTAAGGTTGGCGTTTTAAGTGATATTTTAATGATCCTCACATGTGATATCACTGTGGAGTCTCATTAGAACCTCCCCGTATAGCATAAACCGTGTAATATTTGTGGAGAACTATAATTTTTAAACTAAAAAATCAATGAGATTCCGTTTATTATTCATTAAAATTTCATTGTGAGCCTTACTCTTTTGAGACTATAGGTGCTGCGTTTTAAACAGTGTTTTATCTGTTTATTAAACGGTATATTTATTGTATTTTTAAACTTAATATAACACATTTCATTTTATTTTGAATTAAATATTTAATTTTATATGTGTATAAAACGTTTATTTCATTATGATTTTAAACGCGTGTAAAAGAATGCTTACATATCGTTTTTTCAACAAATAATACACTTGTATTTTAGATGTCGCAAATTAAGCAAGATTTAAACCGTGTATTCCACGTTTGTGCTATACAGGAATTTTTTAATTATAAAAATATTTTAAAAATCAAGTATAAAATTTATTCAAAAAATTTTCCAGACATTTAGACTTATTTTTGTAACATATAAAACAAATTTCAAAACATTGTTACAAAACTTTTGTGTAATATTAACATGTTGATAAATAAGTTGTAGCACACGTAGAAATTACCCTATTTAAATATCACAAACATTTTGAAATGTCACCGTCAAAGTTTCAAAAATTGATAAAATCACATTACAGTTATATTGATTGAGATCTTCTTTATGCGAAGAAAGTGAGCTGCTTCTAAATCCGATAATGAAGTTTTATTTGGCAAAGGGGAATAAAATCTTGTTTATACAGTGTTTTTTTCGACAAAAACATCTGCTTTTCGTTCCGTGATTGTTTTATGAGGGATGTGGTGATATGTGATAGTAATATGTCTTGTCTTCAAACAAGAATATAAAAAACGGGATTTTTACTGAACTTTTTTAAAGATCTGTTTAAATTGTAACCCCCGATTTCTTTCGTTCAAAAGTTCATTGAAATGTACCTTGACTCTTAAACAATATAGTTCACGTAGACATTTCTAAGCTTAAGCAGTCTATAATGAATAATTTCAAGATAAAAATCTGCATAATTTCTAAAAAAGAAATATGTTAGTAATAACTAGAGAGCTAGTTTAAACAGTTAGTAAAATAATATGCAGTTGACATTGTAATTATAAGTGCTGTAGATTCTGCAAATGTTCAAACCTCTAATAGAAAAATTTAAAATAACATAAGACCTCACTGTGATGTCACTGTAAATTAACAAATGAGAAATCTCACATAAATTCTTCTTCACAGTGAGGTCATAATGAGATCACGTTATATTCCTGTGATTGAATAAGTAGACGCTTTTGTGAGATCACATCAATCTTACATTGTGATTTAAGTTTTTAAACTTAAGCTTACATTTTAAATATAATATTGAATTCCATTTTAAAGACACTAAGTCAAATTCTGTCGCCGTGGATAATAGATTCCTGAAAGGGTACGTGTTGTCTCCATATTTGATCATTATGGCTGCATTCACTAATTTAAAGGTTTTACACTTTTTGAGTAAAGTAGAATGGCGTTCATTATGCGTTCTGTGCTCTAATAATGACAAATCTATAGTGTTTCCATTATGTATTTTTTATAAATTATGTTCGGAGCAAATACAGAGGATCAAACTGCCAAAGTGAACGTTGGTGGGTTAATTTACAGTGCATAATTCACAATTATTGATAATATTTTTTTAAGGAATAGGCCACTTTCGATCCAAACGTAATGTATATAAAAAACTTAACAAGGCAACACTGTAGACTATGTCAATTGTTATGGTGATCGACGTTGTCACCAAGCGGAGAAAGAAAAGTTCTCCGCTAAACAAAAGAAACTTTAAAATTTTTTTTAAAATGACCCTTGTTTTCATTTTATTTTATTTATTTTAAAGAAATTGTTTTATTTATTTAATGATTGTAAAAGTCCAAGTTTTTCGAGACTTGGACTCAGAAAATTTTCAATATTGAGATTCTGTAAAATCCCATGCTGATATTTTTAGACGTTGGTAATAGCTATGGCTGAGTATCATTCAAACTCATAATCAAAACCATTCAGCCACCTAATTTCTAAATCATCAACAA
>AGDA01094004.1:0-16141 GCA_000281935.1 Mengenilla moldrzyki | reverse complement strand
ATCAGTACTGTATGTTAATATAATAACAATTTTCTTTTTTGCGCATAAAATTATAAAAAAAAAAAAAACGCGATCGCCAAAACTGACTTCGCGATCGACTGGTTAGCCACCCCTGTTATATAAGAATTCGAATATTCTAATAATGTTTAACCTTAGGAAGTCCAAGCAGGTCTCTATTGGACCCTTTACATTCATTTATACATTTTTTTCGATCTTAATTTGTCTCACTTAATGCTGATATTTTTTAACGTTTTCCATATTATACTCATTCATAATATTAAATCCAATTTTTTTTCGTATATTACGCTTTATTTATGTTATGTACGCGCTGTTATCAAGGAGAAAAGTTCACCCTTGATAAGCATTGTTTTAGTTTGTGTGTTTTTCGTTTTTATATATATCCACTCTGACGAGTTATTGTATTTGAGCCGTTTTTAAAAAAAAATAAAGTTGGTTCTAATAAAAACTAAAATTGTTATGATGAGTGAGCCCAGTATCAGTAATGAAATAGCGATGGACAGTGAGAGTGGCGTGTAACAGAATTTATCACTTATAACGAAACATAGCATGAATTTCAAGTGAGCTAATTGAACCCTAATGCGTTTTCGAAATTAACCTATGTTTTATTTTTTTACATGAGGTGTATAGTTATAAAAAAAATTAAACAAATATGGAGAACATTAACTCAAGTAATTAAAAAAAATTAATATAAACTATACAAGAAAAAAATTGGATTTTATATTAGATATTTTCTTACTGCAATGTGTGTGTGTTTTAAGTTCTGTTTTAAGAAGCCGTGCACTTTTTAAAATGCATTCCACGAAATTTTAATTTTCCGACTTTTATTTGGTTTTACTGTGATCATTATTTGAAGTATCCAAATATATTCTAAAAAAAATTAGAACAAGAAAAAAGAATTAATCGAAATATATATATATATTGGTCTGGGTAAACTACAAATTAAATATCAAATTGAGTGATTATGTGCATATAGCTTATAAAGTGAAGTTTTTTTATGCGAAAAAGTTTTAAAAAACATTGTTTTAACTGTATCAAATATTTCTTAGATACGTTTGGTCAGGAATTATAGTTTTGCTTGGCATTTACTTAAACATTTACAGTAAACATCATACAGTGACATTTAGCAATTTGCGATTTATGTTTTTGCGGTATTGTCGTAAGTATCACTCTATTGTATGTCGAAGTCAATCGAATTATGAAGAAGTGTTTTATTCAAATGTTTAGTTGTAAAATGACTTTTTAATTTTTTAATGACCAAAGTCTGTGATATATTTCATACATATGTTTAGACTAGATTTTTAATAATTTTTCAAACCAATCACATTAATTTTTTGTTTTTGTCTTCCTTGAATATTTAAGCTCAAAGTAAAATATATTGTTTTATAAACGTTTGCCTATTTATAACAATCTATTATTTTTTATTCTTTCGTAACAATAAAATCGAATTGTTTTCAAAACTGTGTTCAAATATTAGAGTTTTTGAAATAGGCAATATTTTCAGTAATTGACAAAATATGTTTACAAAACAATAAAATTTGGTCCTAAAACATTGTACTTGTTTTCAGCTTCAAAAATAAATAAAGAAATAAAGTATGTCACATAACAACAAAATGTTTAAAAAAAGTTGGCCGATTTCAACTAGATTTAGATTTTCCGATACGGTATTTCGGAAGTGATATTAAAAGATTCGAAATAGTGTGCTAGGAACTCGAACGTTGGCCTGGATTCGGGTTCAGCGTCCCAGCACTGTAGCATCAGTCTATAAATATTGTCCGGTAACGGATATGAAACCGGCTTTGGCATCCGGTAGCCTTTATCAACGTTTTCAATAACTTCGCGCCCATGCATACCCGGATATGGAACTTGACCATAGGTGAATAATTCCATCAAAAGTATACCAAATGACCACACATCAGATTTGATTGAAAAACGCCCTTTTTTTTTAAAAAAAAGCAAAATGTAATCTCTGTTAGGTCTCTCTTTATGTTTTCTCGAATTGAACGCAATAATTACATCACATAAGTTATATATTAGAGGAAATTATGAAGAAAAATATTCTAAATAATTGGCGAAAGTGTTGAGAAAAACCGAACTATTTCCTCAAAGAATTGTAACGCTTTTTAGCAACTACTGTTTCGGAAAATGAAAACTTCTTCAAAAAATTAAATGAAGTTTCTCACGCCAGAAGTTTCTAAAATTATGCAGTCAACTTTGTTAAATTAATTATTTTTCTGTAATATAACCTTCTAAGAATTTTGCACTCCTAACGCGTCTATCTTAATTTCCATATTTTTAATTAAAGAAAATAATATAAAATATTTAGTGTGTACTTTAGAAAAAAAAAAACAATTTTCAACTTTAAAATGATGTAACTATTGCGGAAAATAAACCAATCATGATGAGCTTCAAGATCGCTCTTGTATTCGAGAAAATTTAAATATTGTGAAATAATACCATAAATAATTGCTTCTGGTGCAGTCCATTTAACTGGAAACCTAGTTCCCTGTTTAGGGCAATATTCATTATCTTCAATGACCCGAGCAAGGCCGAAGTCACAAATTTTTGCAACATTATTATCTCCAATCAGAACATTTCGAGCAGCTAAATCACGATGTATCAGTTGCTTGGATTCTAAATGTTCCATGCCAGACGCCACCTGAGCCGCGATGTAGATCAGATCCTCGAAACGTAATTTAGCACCTTCTTCACTACGCAAAAAGTCCAACAAACTGCCCTTTGACATATACTCTTGAACTAACATAATAGGTTCTTTCTTACTACACACTGCGTACAGAGCGACCAATCGACTGTGTCGTAATTTTTTCATGATAGCCGCTTCTTCCAAAAATGCCTGGGCTGACATTGAACCTTCGCGTAATGTTTTAACAGCCACTTCAATATCACGCCATTTTCCATAGTATACTTCACCAAAATGTCCTCGTCCCAGCTTCCGAATCAACTGAATTTCTTCTCTATTTATTTCCCATTTGTCACGAAAACCAGGTCCTAAATCCCATAACTGAGGCTTTGGTTTTGGGCACGGTTTTGACAGAACGTGGCACAACCCAAGAGCATTTTCTAAATTAAAAATTTAAATCCTCTTTTTAGACAACTTTTTAACACGTTCAACCCGGTGTGAATCATCGTGCCGGTGCTTCATAAGTGTTGCCTTTATCTGGCAACGTGAACTACCGGTGGTCCACCCGTTGTTTTTTTCGTCTGGAGATGTGGACTTTCGGTAGTCTCCATATGTTTATAATTTTATTTGAAAAAGCACACTTTAAATTGGACACATGTATACATAGACTTCGAAAAAATGCGCCAGTTTAAACGTGTTAAAGTTACACAAAGATTTTGAATAAAAATTTCAGTCGTATTTAATAACCAATCATGCTTGCGCGTCATTATTAATAATTTTGAAATTTTAGTTGGAAATATTATGTTTTTTAAGATTAAAAAAAGTTACGTTTTTATCATCACTATGTCCAAAACTTTGTATTAAAAATCTTTACTCATTATTGTCCATTAGAAATAATTTGAATAGTTTTCCCATATGCAAGTTGGAACTTTTTGAAATTAATCATACTGTTGTTTCACGAAAACGTAATTATGATAATTTTTTTTATTGGCTTATGTCTCTCCGAAAAACTGTTTTCAAATTACTGTACCAACATCATTAGCTCTTCAAGGTAAAATAATTTTTATTGAATTGAATATTATCTTAAATGATTATTTCGAATTTAAATGCTCTTCAAATTTCACTGATAGTCACCACAGTTTTAAATACAAAATTTCATTATTCAATATTTTCAATACGCTTAGTGTACATAATTGAAATGTTTGTTTTTTATAGTAAAAAACAATAAATTAACGAAAATATTTGCATTATAAACTTCTTATGCAATGTATTGCAACTGTGCAATGTACACCCACATTAACAATATGTTAACCGTTTGTGGCTGTATTAAATTTGGGCATAGGTATCGTACTGATCGGAATTAATTTCCGCCGAAAATGCATGGATACGTAACACGCAATTTTATTATGGTTAAATAAGATTTAGTAGTTCTTTTGTCAATTTTAGATATATATTTACTTAATACTCTTATCTAATGATGTTAATCGCCATTTTACATCGATTTAAATAAATTTTATATTAATAATTCTTACTTAAAAATTATAATACAGGATGTCCGATAGGAATTTCCTGAAACTAATCAACTGTCATTTTAAAAAAGGTCTACAGAACCAAAAAAGCCAAATTTCATTAAATAGAGAAAACTTCAGTTTTAAATGCACATAAATAAAACCCAGTCAACAGTTTGTTATGTCAATTTATTAAAACTTACAAAAATAACGAAAAAGTTAAAGGCAGGTTAAACTGTTAAATTGTTAAATTGTACAAAAAATTAATTCTATTTTGAAAACTGAAAAACTGTGACCAAAACATTGTTGTAACTTAAACCAGCTGCAGTAAAAGGATAACCCGCAGCTATAACGATCGCTACTCCGCTGTAGCTACGAAAAGATTCGCTGTTTAATTTCGGCCACGAATGTGGTTGAACACTGGCGGTAACCAAAATGCGCCTCTCGCGCGGTTGCCTATTATCGAATCGAGGTTGTAGAATTCGTGCGACTAATCTAATTACTATGCGGCTAATGGTCGATCGTACTTGTTACTAACATACAATTAAATTTTTTTAAAGTTCTTGTTTTTGAACCCGAAGCTTCAATGTTCTTTATTTTATAAAAATCAAGCAATAAAATCGAAAACTTCGACATTTATCTTCCTTTAAAACAATCCAGCTTTTTGAAATTATTTTAAAATATTATCTAAAATAAATAATATAAAATTCTTCTAAACATAAAAAAGATTGGTTTTCTTTTGTTCTCTAGTGCTTCACGCGTTTGACTTTCTCCGTATGGTGACTGCGTCGGCCACCATAACAACATCGTTCCTGAATAGATGTGATCTGTTCTCCTATTGTGCTGGGATTTTTAACATAAGAAAGATGTTTAATGTGACCCCACAAAAAAATTATAAGGATTCATATCTGATGAGTATGGAGGCCATTTTAGTTCTCCTTGAAAAAATTTAGAATATCCCAGATCGATTACTCGAGTTCCATATACACTGTGAATTGTTTCAAATAGCTCATGTGTTTTTTAAGCGTCGCTCCATCTTGTATGAAGTAAAATTTTTAATTGCCCCATTCTTTTTTCATAAAGGATAAATTTCAGAGTGTTTTTGCTACTAAGTTTATGAGTTTTAAACGTTGTACGCATTACTATAAATTTTTCTCCTCAAGAAGATGCACTCAATAAGATGTACTTTATCTTCTGTGTTGAGCTCACTTATTTTGATTGAAAGCTTATTTGCTTTAACTACGACTGGAAAGTAAAACTGCGAAACCTCAAATACGCGCCTTAGAAAAAGGACCCCTGTATTCAATTCATAGAAGGAAGAAACACTTATTTACTTTTAACAACTTCCTATTGGACAGCCTGTATTAGAACCATTGCTTTAATCAAAATAGTTTTATTTATTAGATTAACATTAAATAAAAGAAGTATTTTAGTAATATTCAATGTGGCAGGTTTCGTAATTGAATCCTTCTGTATTTTGAAATGTGACAAAATTAACGATTACACACAAAAAGGACATTTAAAAGTTCACTTCAATGTGGTATTAGTGAATTATAAATTAGTGTTGAGTAATTTTAGTATACAGTATAGTTGGGGTAGTGTAAAACAACTAGTTAATACCCTTTAAACTTTCAAACACAGGAAAACTCCATTTCATTTCTAATTAAATATATACCGCTATTTCTTTTTTACACTAGAAAAATCCTCCTGAAAGAATGATCGGAACGTGATAAAAAAGGCTTTTCTTGTAAAACCAAAAAAACAATTAAACAAGAATCAGATTACAAAAAAATTTGTGAACCAAAAATGTAGTTAAGTAAAATCTTTTCAATGATATCAAAATTTCATTTCGCAGTAGAACGCATTTATTGAAGTTCATTTTTCGCATACACAGCAATATATGTAAGATACTGATACTTTATTAAATTCGATAAAATATTCGTTGCAGGTAATATCATAAATTTTAATTATTGAATTTATTTTTAATATTTTTTCTACTGTGAAAATCAACAGTTATTTTTAGGACCGTGAATCTTTATTCAAAATCGCTTTATGTGCTCTCTTTATTGTGAAAATTTGTAAAAGAAGTTACTTGAGTAAGCTGAGATAAGAGCTGGTAACGAAACAAAGGTTTGATTCGATGCTATAAAGAAACCACCATGTTCTATTGGGTTAATTTTATAATGTTTTACGTGGTAACCACGGCTTTCTTCCCAATCTTTTACCGATAATGAATAACCAAGTGGATTATGCTCCGAAGGCCGTATAAGGAAAGTGCCTCGTGGATTGTCATCGGCCAACAGTAATTTGTCGGCTTCTTTGCGGGACACGTTATCGAAAAACCAACTAAAAATAAAACCGATTAAGACCTACTTTAACAAATCTCAACTTTCATCGGTGAACAACTGAATAATTTTCTAATTGAAAATTTAAATGTTTCTTTTTTTGTTAAAAAAAGTAACACTTTTATGTGCTATGATGTAAAACAGAGGCTGACGAATTTTAGAATCTAAAAATTCAAAACTGCTATTAACAGTATCAAAGAAAAAAATTAAGTACAACACGTTGCTAATAATAATATATTATCATATACAGATTTTATGTAAACTAAGGCTGTCTTCCAAAACATGATTATGATTATGCATGAGAAAGAAAATAATTATGATTACATTTCCTTTTCATAACCATGCTTTTAAAAATATCATGATCACGATCATTGAACTTAATACAGATCAACAAAATTGATCATGCTAAATACTCAAAGCTGCCAAATAAACTAATCTGTAAAATTGACACCTGAACTTATTTATAAGATTTGATGGAATGAAGCAAGAATCGAAATAAACTTTAAAAATTTTGAATTCGTTTTAAGCCACTCTCTTAAATTCGCCATCTCTGACCCTTAATACAAAAGCTCATACTCTTCGCTCTCGACACTTTTCTCTTCTGCCACAAAATTGCAAGGAATCAAACCCTCTTTACGACTCTTCAAATGCACAACACGCCACCAGTCATTATCAGTGTCATCTAGCACTTCCATCCGATCACCTTTCCGGAACGAGACGTCGGTATGTTCACGTGCCTCATAATTATACAGTGCGACCACAATTCGATCCATCTTACGAACCGTCATCGACAACTGATTACCATTTCTCGCCTGTACCACTTTCGGACGAATAATGTCAACGCGTCCACGATGCTGTGGGTCCGGCGTGTATCTCGGATCGAGGCCGTTATAACATTTGCCTAAATTACAAATTAAATGCATATCGAAATTGTTATATTCAAATTAAAATTACAGAATGCCAGAAACAATTTCATGACTGTTATTTTGTCTTTTAACTTGTATAATTCTTTGTTTAATTATACTTTTCAATGAATATACTTCACATTGTACACATTCTAATTTGTTATTTAGATAATTACTTTCTTCTCTTTGCTGGAGAACGTCCACACTATTTCTTTTTTTATCATTTATTCAAGTAGACAATAAAAAAACTTAGCTTTCACTAATCAAATAAGATGAATCATTTTAGCTTCTTTTAAGCCAATTTCATTCTACATATATACATATATTCTTTTAAAATCAAAAGAATAATAGCGGTATATTAAAATTTTATTTTTATGGGAATAGAATGATTAAAAATAATTACACTGTTTTGAAATAATTGTTTTCTTTGTGGTTTTCGTTGTTTCACTTCTAAAAAAAAGTTCTAACTATATTAATTGAGATTAATTTTCATTAAAATTTCATAAAAAACACAAACTTTCGAAATTTAATAACACTTGACAAAATTTAATTAACTCTTTGTTTAATGTTTCAATTTTCACCAATGGTGCAAAAACTCAATTGAAAAAAATTAAGTTTTTCCAGCATGTTCTAATGAAAGATCAATGACTAATTATTAGGCAGTGAATCGATTTCTTAAAGTGATTTATCGACTGATCGGCTTTTTTGCATGGAAATTTCATTACTTTTTCTCCATGGTTAAATAATGTAATTCATCAAGTGTTTATAAATTGTTGAGTGTAACGTTCATTAAATTTATATATGAGTGAAAGTACATATTTTATTTTTCTGATTGCAAAAGATGCAGTTTAATGACTTCGTATATGGAGATTTATTTTAGTAAAATAAATCGTTTTTTTTTTAAAGCAAATAAATAAACATATTTAAATAAACTTTGTTTAAATATTTTGTAAGTAATTGAATTTATTGGATTTTTTATTTAATATAAACGGAAACAATGAATTAAATAATTATTGTGTATTGTTTACTTTAGTTTTCTGACTGAAGGCTTCAACTGTTATTATTGCTTTTATTCAAATAAAAAGCCTTCATTAGTGCTTGATAATTTGCTTATTTATCGTTACTTTTGAAAGGGTTAAGGTTAGTTAATTTATTGTGTATTATTATCCAATTCATAATTTTTTTCCTCTAAACAAACAATATTTAACAATATTTTGATACTTAAATTTACTCAATGATATATTTTTTTACATTTCATTTCGGTTAAAAAAACAGTTTATATATCCTATATTTAGAACCTTAATAATACATGTGTGCTTGTATCAATACAAATGTAGGTTTATCATCGTCTCTTAAGTCACGAACATTGTTTTCTTCTCATTAGGAGATTTCAAAATTTATATCTTAAATTTATTCAAAAAGGTATAATCTAGATTCTAGAACATTATTGTAAAATGTGGAAATTATTTTAAATCAATTTTTTAAGTGCAAATGTAAGTAAAAAGTATAAAATTTGAATTTATATTATTGTAAACACAAATTGAACATTTTTTTCCATATTAAGTAGTATTCAATTCAAAATACTTTTTAATCCAGTTTTTATTATTATTGGTTTTGGCACTTTCAGCGTTTCTTTCAAAGCATTTAGCATATCAGGAAAAGTGCCAAAGACCTATATATGTCAATATACTTTTAGATGCACCTATAAACAAAAAATACCTAACTAAACATGTTCAAATTATTGAAAACAATTGGTTTTTGCTCAAGTTAAAAAATTTACTAAAATTTTTGAAATTTTTTATTAAAAAAAAAAACGAAAATTTCATAAATATAAGTAAACAAATTTCCTGATACAAATAATGTCAATACGCTTTTTAAAATAACTATACTATTCTGTGAGTGTATTTTTAGAAATTCATAGCGTTAATTAAAAAAGGAAAAATTAAATAGTATTTTAAAATCTCAGAAACTTTATTTAATTAGCTCTAAGACTTTATACAAAAATTTATAATAAATAAATATGTTTTAAATGCAAAAAAAAGAGATAAACTTGTTTCTTTAGATTTAAAAAGTATTTTTTTATGTCAAAATTAAAGTTGATAACAATTATCTAATTATTTTATTAAAAACTAAATGTGTACACCAAATCTTGGCATGCAAATTAAAAAGTCAGTTTATATGCGTAGCTTTTGAGAAATGATTTTTGAAAATTAGTTTAGAAAAATAAAGTACAATAATTACTTAAATCGGCAACCGAAGAAACCAAACGGAATTCTCCAACTTTTTCTGTTGGTATTGATACAATTGAAAGTGGCAGTTTCTCTTTATAGAGATACATGTAATGTTTTCAACCATAAAGAAGATATATACATAGGTGGAATGATTTACAAAACGTGAAATTATCATGACACCGCTTTTTAAAATGTAAACGATAACAGCGACAACTAGCACCTATGTAAATGATATGTAAATTTACGTGACGCGTTGCTGATCTGGCTAATTTAAGGTTTACACTAAGAGGTAATTTAATTTATTAATTTTTTTAGTGATGTGATTTTTATTAACTTTTTGTGAAACCACACCGATAAAAATATCTACTGAATATAAAAATGATTCCTTACGATTTCAGGACAAGCAGAATATATTTATATATTATAAGAAAAAAACAATGCGAAAACAAATTATGTACAAATTCAAGTTTTAGCATTTAGCATAATTTGATATCTATCAAAATTATTTGGTGTATTAAAAAGTCAATCAATTCCGCAAATTTTTATTTATCTGTCAGATAATTTTAGATTATATTTTTATATAAAAATTTTATAACGTTTGACGTTTTTCGACTCTTATTTGTGTTTAAAAGTTGATTTTTTCCTCATATGAAAATTAAAATTCGAAAATAGATGCATTTTTTAATGAATATAAAATTAATTCTCGTATATGTGAACAATCTTGATTTTAAATTTTTAAAATAAAATTGCCTTTTTTCTTAATTAACTTTTATAACTTTGTAATCTGCTAAGTGCCTTTACTTTTTAATTCATATAATGAGTTCAAAGTTGTTCATAATTTTATAAGTGTATAAAAAAAATCACCTTTTTTAAGAAAACAAATTAATATATTTTCTTAAAATAAGTAGCAGTTTGGAAAAAAAAAATAGTCGATATCATCTTATTAAATTTCATAAACATAAATTAAAGCTTTATACATCTGCCTTATATAATTAATATGCTAATTGAGCACGAGGTTGAATTTTGAATGTTCTTTTAAAAAATTCAAATGAAACAAATTTCATAAGTGAAAAATAAGTGAAAATAAAACATACATGTTTAGAGAATAAATTAAAAAAACGAAAATGAAAATTGTAATATATATATTTACCATCTGGACCGGGCACCTTAAGTCCGGCGAAAACTCGAGGCATTTCCGACTGTGGTCTTTGGCTGCAACATCTGTTGCCCATTTCAGTCTTCTGATTCTCTATTTTCCCCTTAAATACAGGTTTATTGGGAAAATTTCACGGGCCGTTGAACGAATATTGTTTTGAATGCGGTCGAGAATCCCACCGGCTTCGGCAATGAGAAACTTATCAACCTGAACATCCCTTTTAACGTCTAGAACAACTAAAAAACACCATTTTTTTATTGATTTAAAATTACAAAAACTTGATTCTCACTTCAACTAAATAAGAAAAAAAAAACATTGAGATCTCAAACTGAGATAACAAGCAAATGATTTAGGCTTCGAAAATAACTTTAAAAACTGTATTTTATTTGACTCAAAGAAGCTTCTGTAACAATGGTACAAAAGACAAGTTCGTTCTTGTTCTTATTTTGGTTTATAGAACAAAGAAATTGACTCAATATTGAGCTTTTCCATTAGATAATTAACATTTCAATTATACCGTTCTTTTTTATTTCTTATAATCTTATAATTATACTCTTAAAATAAATCTTAAATTTATATACACACAAATGTATATTTAAAGTGAACGCGTTTCTGTTTTCTTTTGCTAATTTGAGTAATTCGTTTTTGAAATTTGAAAAGTAGTTTAATTTTTTATTTTCATGTATAATTTTTTCTTTTTTATTGAGAATGTATTACGACGAAAAGAAAAAAGTTCAACTAATTATAAATGCATATAAGAGTAAGGAGATAAAAATCTTAAAAAATGTCCAATCGTTTAACGGGCTTCTAGTACACGACTCTTTCATCACACGTCAGTGTACGTCGAAATAATAAAGCTTTATGAAAATAATTTATTACATTAATCCTTTGTTCTTATCATCAAATTAAGTTTACAAAGGCCCAGTTGACAAGAACAAAAAAAAAGATATTATATCCAAAAATAAGAATGTAAATAATTGCGTTGGTGTTTGTTAAATTATGAATAATACTTCAGAAATGTACTTGTATTCTTATTGTTACTGTAAAACACGTTTCGAAGACTTATAAGTTCTAAGAAATCTTTTACTTGAAGGAATCATTTTACAATATCTTATTGAACACGTTTTAAGAAACACTTTTATGGATTGTTTACGTTCTTCGTATTACGACAGTGTAAAAATTTATACAGTTTTTAAGTTTTAACCACATCACTGCACTAATTTTTAGGCAATAATCGTATAATAAACGTTGAATTTCTTAATAAAAATTAGAGAATTTAGTGACGATATTTATATACAATTTTTAGCTGATTTTTTTCCTATATAGCAAGGGTGGTCAAACTTTTAATCTTTAAGAGCGACTTACTCAGTAAAATAGATCACGGGCAACTATAACCATGCGTCATAAACTGCTATTAGTTTAAAAAATGTTTTGATTATTTTAAAAATCTTCACCCAAAATATTGAGGTCTGGTTCAATATTATACTTAAAAGCTTTATTATACTTTCAAGTATACTTACATTTTCAAACATAAAATTCAAGTTAAAGCAAACTGCTTAATTTGAGCTTGGCAGGCTGCTTTTAAAGCTATTTTTCGACCTCGGTCGACGTGTTGTCCACCCCTACTATATGGAATAAATGTTCATCTAATTTTATTTACTAGAGTTACTGTTTAATCTGACCGTATAAGAAACGTATAATTGACTAATAAAACGCTGAACTATTAAATGTAAAAAAAGCTACCATGGAATAAATAAATCAAATTTTACTTGAAATCTAACCTATCAAAGCCTTTGATGTAATCGTCATAATAGGTTAATATAACTAAATAAGTAACTGAACTCATAAAAGATAATATATGTTTAGTAAATCTATACTCATTTGTATTTAAAGATGAATTATTCCCAATGCGTTACTAATGATCAAACTGTTGTCAATTTGATGAAATAATTAGTCAAATATACAGAGAAAATATTCGGTAAAAAAATTGTCAAATTTTTGTCAATTTAACACCAAAAACCATTTGATTTTTTGCTGAGTCAAATTTTTGTGAATTTTATGTGAAAAATTTAACTCTTTTATTATTTAAATGATATATAAATGAATTGGTATCAACATTTTATAAGCCAAATTTGTGTCAAATTGGTAGAAATAATTTGATGTTTTTTTAAAGTCAAATTGTAGTATCAGTGACCAAATTTGTCAGCTCGTGGCACGCTAGGTTGTCGAGAAATTATATTACGGTCCAAAAAATATTATTTCGTCTCAGTGTAAAAAAACTAGTTTTCAATAATAGCAAATACTGTTAGCGTACATATTTTAAATAGGTACCTTTTCTGTGAGTACTGTTCAAATCTTTGAGAAAACCAATCGTGATAAAAGTAATGTCATTCTTTTAAGATAAAAGTCTCCTTGGTGAAATATGTGTACAATAAGACAAAATTTCTAAATTTTTAATTTAATTTCAAATAGCTGAAAGTTTTCAGTGTCAAAGTTTAAATTTAAATTATAGTTGAACAATAATCACCTAAGTGGAGTAATGTATTCGGATATTTTATAAAGTTTAGTAAAACAGAAAAATTAAGTATATAAAAATTGAAAATATAATCGTCAAATTATTTCTTCTGATTAAGAACTAATTTAAGCTAACTAATTAAGCATTATGGTTTTTTAACCCATATGTTTAAAAAAACTTCTTATGTACACAATGTTTATAAGTTTCATATTTGAATATTGCTCCTTAATAGTAAGTTCAATGATATTCACCAAAATTATTTAAATTTAAAAAAATATCCACCAACAGCTTTTCCAGGAAAAACTCTGAAATCCAAAACTCAAAAATAATGCATACCTCACACTTCCAGCAGTAATATCCTTAAATTAAAAATTTAATTTATTATTTTAATGAATATATACGAAGAAAGTAATACTTTTTTACGGCTACTTTTAAAATATTTTACACGACTTTTTTATTTATTTATTTTTTTCAATTTTGAAGTTGTAACCGGATGTATAACATTTTTGTTGATTGATTTGGTTCAGAGAGGATCGAAATGAATTTCTCAAAAAGCTTATTGTAGCATGTTTCTTTCTCTAATTTATAATTGAAGTGATATTTTTAAATTACCACACACAAATCATTGCTCTAAAAATATCGGATTTTAAAAAAGTGAAAACTTTTAAGTTTCTCAAATATTATTTTCCTAATCTAATAATAAAATTACTCTTTATTTTGCAATTAATCTTTTTAGTTTAATATACATTAACAACAAAATTTATGTAAACTTTGATTTCTTTTTTTATTAAATCCGATTTTGACAGATGTTTCAAAATATGATTTCGGCGGCTTTCTAACTTCAGAAGAGCGATAAATTAAAATTAATTAAAGAAATTATGTAGAATTTTGCCTTTTAATATATGCGAAAATCTTTATAAATGTGAACAAGTTCTAAGATCGGTACTTTAAGCGTTCGAAGATCTATAATCTAATATTTTATCACTAAGTCAAAGGAAAGTACCAAATTTTTAGCATAAATTAAATCAATATTCCAAAGTTTATGTTAATTTTAGTGAAAACAATAGAAGCTAAGGAATTAATTGATGGATATCTGTAACAGCATAATAGCTGAATAGCGTTGAAGTATAAATTTTTTAGAACATAAAGTAACAACGTTTAATCGAATAGTTAATATACGGTATTTATTCAGATACATAAATCCCGTTTGCGTACAGCGAGCCACCTTCGACCTCTTCCGTTTTGGTGTCAAGAAAAGTCAAGGAATTTTATTGAAATGAAAAAAAAAAAACGCCAGCATACAGGCTATAAGCATGTTCCGAAACCTTCTTTCAATAGGAGAGCTATTACGTCATAGATACTTAAAGTTACTTAACTTTTGTGTTTTGGACGATTTCGAGTAAGTCTTCTAAATGATCTTACTAACCCAACTCTTCTTGAAGTATATTTTAGAACGTCTTATGTCGACAAGTAATAACAAAAGTGTGATTGCGCTGCTTTGCGTTTTCTGATACGTAATTGTAAGGCATTTTCAAAAATATACTCTCGGTAGGAGCACTATTACATTATAACTGTTCAAATTTATTTTAAAAACTTTAAGAGTTATAAGTTAATAAGGTTAAAAAAATTGAGAAAAAATGGTTTATTTCAAGAATTTGAAAGCTCACATCGGTTTTCCACGAAAAATAGAGCACTTATGAAGAAAATATATTCTATAGGTAGGAATATTTAAGTTTAGACAACAGATTACCCAGATTGCCAACGGAAAAAAATAAACTGAATTCCTTAACATTTTCAGTTGGTATTTATACGATTTAAAGCGGCAGTGCTTTTTTATAGAGCGACATGCGAACTTTTTAAGCATAAGGGAAATATAAACAGGGATGAAATGATATAGTATCGTGATTGTTGGCAGATCACGGTGTATGTCTCCAAGTGATTCGATGCGGGCAACGGTCTTTGGCCGTAAGGCAAATCAGTGTAGGCAAGTTCACGGTAGTAGTGGACATTGGCTACATTTGGTAGAAGGCCGACCAAAATATGAAAAAACTGCCAAAAATTTTCCATAAACATAATAAATTAATATTGAAATCTATTCTTCGGAGGCGCTCCTGCTCCGGGGACTGGCAAAAATCTGGGACGCAGGAGGGCAGGGGGAGCTAAGAGTCCCCGTGTCCGCACCGTGGTTGCCAAAACACCGGCCACATCCGTAATGGGCTCGCAACCAGTTCGGATCGAATGGAAAATGGTGCGCATGCTAACAAAAGCAGTAATAGGAAGAGAAGGTAGAATGTGTATGTACAGAACTGAATATTAGTAACTGGAACGTTTCTTTACTTACTAGAAAGGAGCTCGAGCTTATAAACAAAGCAAATAAATATCGGCTAGATGTAATCAGTGTTTCGTCTATTAAGTGGAAAGGATCTTGAACAGTACCTTGCTGAGGGGTGGAAACTTTTCTTATCAGGTGTCAAATCGACAATGTTTGTACAGGCGGTAGTGGGGATACTAGCAAGCCCATGGCTGACAGAAAGAGTTATTGAATGGATCCTATTAGGAGGAAGAATCGGTATTCTCAAGTTACGCTTGGAATACCATAATTTGTCTTTAATTCAGGTGTACGCACCAAACGCAGAGTTTGTCTACACCAACTTCCTTAACGAAGTAGACGAGGCTCTGGAAAACGTAGAGAGTACGGATTCAATCTCCTTAATGGGCAATTTCAGTTCTCACATCGAAGCTGATGCCGATACGTGGAGTAATGTTATTGGGAGGAACTAGAGTCAGATTATCTGAATGCACCCAAAATATTCTGGCAGACT
>AGDA01093887.1:0-13758 GCA_000281935.1 Mengenilla moldrzyki | reverse complement strand
GACCGAAAGAATGAAATCGCGAGTACAAGCGGCGGAGATGAGATTTATTCGAAGTATTGCTGACGTTTCAAGACTAGACAGAGTTTGAAACGATGTGATACGAGGACTCAAATCTATGCCGCTGCTTTTTAAACTGGAAAGTTTATTACTAAGGTGGTGTGCTCACGTAGTTAGGATGCTACAAGAGAGCATAGCCCATCAAGTCCTCTTTGCAAAACCGGTAGGTAAAAAACCAAGAGAGAAACCTAGAAAGCGATGGATCGATCAAATCGAGTCATTGGCTCTAGGTTACTTCAGTGTACCGCCGAAGCACCTTCAGTTCGTTGCGAAAGATCGGGAGCACTGGAAACTCTTCTGAGTATTGCGACCCCGTGACCCGAAGAGGAAGTGGGCTTGAAAATGGATGGATGGATGGAAATACTTTTGGCCCATGATCTGTGAATGTGTTTTTTCTACACAGAATAACTATATGTGCTCTGTGGCTCTGTGGTTTTTTGAAATTGATGCACAATGATCGGCCGTAATAATAAAATACGTTTTATGACAATAGGCCTTTTTCTCATTATAATTGTTGGATTAATTGTCTTATATCATCAACTTCGTGACGAAAATTCTATACTTGTGGAGACTGTTGACAGTAATTTTTTTTTAAACTTTATTTTTATTGTCAAGGAAAAAAACCAAAGTATTGGCAATTCCGTAATTAATTTATAAATTTATTATTTCGGGGAACTATCGACTCCTTTTTATTTCTTTTATATTATTTTTTCTATGTAATTTAAGAGAAACTTATCAGAATGTTCTAAGTTTAGTCCGATCATTCACATTTCTCAAATAGCAGTTTTTTTATATAAACTTACTAACAAGCAACTTCTAAAAATTGCTTAAATGTTTTTGATTTGTGAATAAGACATTTACACTTTGCGATATTTCCGTTTCTTGACGCATTTAGAAACCATTTTCGGTTAAAAAATTACATTTTTTTATTTGATTAATTGCAATTAAATTTCCCGTACAATGACATTTACAGAATTGCACAAGACGACTAAACAACAAATAAAGGTGCCTATTTCAGAGTATTTTGAATGTTTCAAGGAAACTAAAATATCTCAGAGTGTATATATAATACTTCCTTCGCAGTTTAGCCTATTCGAAGCGACGATTTTTTTCGAGCACAGTCCCCAGTAGCGAAAACTTTTTTTTAATATAGAGACCACACGGCAACCGCATTTTGTGGTCGCTGCGTAGTCACAATGCATCAAGTTGCATTGTCTCTACGCAGCGACTGTGCAACATGTTATTAAGTTATATTTGGCTTCAGGAATTTGGGAATGCAAATTATCTTATTCATATTTTGCAGTGTTGCTTCTTTACTATAAACTGTTAACGTTATATTTATTGAGCCAAATGCAAGTTTTACTTGCATTTGTATTACCAGAATGTAAAAACAGCATTCGCTTCATAATACACATTACGATTAACACGTTGGTTGTCACGCAAACTTTACTTGATTTGCCCGAAGTGCCAATGTGAATTTTTAATTATGCGATGCATATTACGTTGAAATATTATTTACAGCAAATAAAGTGAGTTATAAAATGAACATTAGATCATTTTTTATGGTGGGGGTCACCAGTGACCCCCACAGCGCTATAGACCATGTTAATAATTGTCCGTTATTTTAAGATGAAATTAGCAATGCATTTGATGAAATTCTGTGATTATGATTGTATATCTCCAAAGAATTTCGTACGGAGCAGAGCTCGTCATTAATTAAATAAAGAACTAGGGAATGCACGAAATGTAAAACGATTTTGTTCTGCGTGCTGTAAAAAATTCAAAACAACTAGGAAGAACTGAATCAAAGAATTCTACTAAAGAAGTGGTGATATATTGTTGCAGCCCCGTTGATTCCCCTTTCTTCACTTAGATTGTTTCAATTTGACTTATCGCAATACGCGTTGATAATATGTTATTTTACATGTACTAATAAAATAATTTTTATATGTTCTATACTGCATTCATTTCTTCAAACTATTATAGAAACAATGATATTATTGAAAAAATTATCAATATCTATATTCACAATAATTATGTCTTTTTATTTTTTACTGCATCGCCGGTCACCGGTGACCCCAATGGCAGTCAACGTGTTAAAAAACGTATCCTGTATTTAATTTTATACATATATATATATTTAAAAAAAACAATGTCTTTTCTTACTTTAGAATCAAATTATGAGAAGAATCAAGTCAAAAATGAATTAAGAATAAGAATCAATGAATACAGAAATGTTAGTAATGAATTGGAAAGAATAAAAAAAGAATATGAGTCACTAAAAGCAAGCCATGTAAAGAAAATACACGAATTAAATGTTAAAATTTCTACTTTAAATGTATTTTCATTTTAACATTACGCTAGAACTAATTTCTTATGTAATTCTCGTCATTATTTAAAATTCAATTAATACGTAATGAAGTGCGATATACTTGTATATATACTTGTATAAATAAATAATTTATTTCAATTTTTTTTTTGAAATTATTTTTGGCGTTTAATTACTCAACACTAAAAATAAATATATATTAAATATTTAAAGGTAACCTTTAACAACGATGTTAGCTTGATTTATATAAAAATTTTTAGTGTTTTTAATAATCTATTTGTTTCACTTATTTTTGTTTTAGGATATTGTTGACAACTTGCATAAAAATAATACTGATATAAGAGAGGAAAGTAGAAAACAAATATCGGAGATAAAAGTAATTTAATTAATAAATAATCTAATGCTCTTCCATAAACGTGCACGGTATCTTTAAAAACATCGGTATCAAGCGATTAAAAATTAGCGTTACTATATTATTACGGCACATTTGAATTCTCATTGTACTGTAAAGTACCGTGGAACAGTGGTTAAAAATCACTAGTGTAGATAATACAGAGCAAATGATTATTTTATACAATTTAGATGGAAGTAAAAAATAATAGGAGAAAGTAGTTTTTAGACCGATAATAACCTATGTTCAAACTGATATATTTTGTATCAAGAATTCGCAAAAAAAAACATTTATAGATTTCGTAGATATACCTGAAAAGTTGATTAGCCAATGACGATGTTATGATAACATGATTGAATCCAAAATTGTTATGTTGTAATGATTAAGTTTGGATGCTGACTTTTTGATAATTATTGTTACACAAATCTATATGGAGTCTGGATGCTAACGTTTTAGTTTGATTCACAATAAATAACCGAATTTGAGTTTTAGAATGATAAATTATATTTTATTAATTTAATAGCACTTTTAGGAACCGCTGAAGACAGAATAAAAATATATCGTACATACTTCGAAAAACGGACTTCATATATATAGGGGATTTTAAATGTCATTTGCACTTTCAAATTTTTGAAAGTGCATAATTAATAATTCAATTGGCACAAATTTGCATTCGTTAGTATTGGCATTCTCCAAGGAAAGTAGGACAGGAAAAAAACGAGCTTTCTTCGAATACTCGTAACAACGATCAGAATCTTTGCACAAACAGTCTAGAATACAGAGCAGTTCAAATAATGTCAAAGTTTCCGCAAATTTTGGAGATTATCCTCTATTTGAAGAGGGAGACCGAAACTGATACTTGCCAGTCCAGGAAAATTGAAAAAAGACAAAAATCCTCCGCGAAAATATCAGATCGCTTTATGTATTGACTTACACCATACCATACATAATGTGACAGTTTTAATATAATAAGTATTTTCTAGTTTTGAATAACTAAATTTAAAATCTGATTATTTACTACTAGGATATATTTATTTCATAATTAAACTACTGCAAGGACATGTGTGTTTCAAGGCATTTGCTCAAAAACCTTATTTTTTAAAAATCTAAATTTTTTTGAATAAGTTCCTTTACTTTTGTACAAAACATTCAGTTTTATTTTACAGAAATATTTTCACTGACCAAAAGCCGTATTGAAGCGGTTGAAATTAAGGTCGTGACGCCATGTGTGCTTATGGAATTTAAAAAAAATTAAATTAAAGAAAAAAAATTGCTATCAAAATTTAATTTTTTTTAAAGAAATAATACTGAATTATATTACAATTTAATTTTAAATATCATTTAAAAAAGCATACAATATCTATATTTTGTTAGTTTATGTTTACTTGGATCGCGAGTGAAAAAAAGTTAATTGTGGGTATCTTCCAAAATTAAGAATGATCATGAGAATGGGCATTAGTGAGATCATGAGAATAAAAATTTCTTTCTCATTTGTAAACACAGATCAAATTACGTACATTAAAAGACGATTTGCTTAGCCTATAATGATACCGAAATTCCGATCAAATAAAAGATGATTATCATTTGAAATGCTTAATTTCATTCTATTACCAAAGTAGCTTAACTTTTGTAATGAATTCGATGGAAAAAACAATGCTGTTTTCTTCAAAGATGTTTTTTTCTTCTGATTTTTAATAAACGGCTATACTCAATCGAATTAAAATCGCGTTTAAAATAATTTCGATTTTCAAAAAAGTACGAAAATTTTAAAAAAACATGCACAGAATAAAAAAGTTGATCATTTTGCTCAGCGTTCTTAAAATTTTCAATTATTTGCTCTGTATAATTGAGAACATTACTTTGAACGAAATATTGATCATTCTCAAAAAAATGAGAATGGTCTTGTTTTGAAACAGTGATCATTTTCAAAAATTGAGATTTACGGTTTCGGAACAGTGATCATTCTCAATTTTGGAAGATACCCAGTATTTTTAATTTCATTATATTTTTAATTTAATAGGATACTTGCACTCAACTTTTTTTTACTAATATTTAGCGTTTTGATTTTAGGATAAATACGATCAGCTTCGAGTCGAAAACGACCAATTAAAAAATAACTTGAGTAACAGTAATCAACCATGGAAGGTAATTAAAAACTTATTCATGCACAATAGCGGCACTGCAATAAACTGCCATATTTTTTTATTCCTATGTCAATTTTTTTTATTACTTTTAAGTTTTAATTGATCTGTTTATTACTAAGTCTGTTTCTAATGAAAAAATGAACTTTTTTTTTATTTTGCCTGTTTTCTTCGTATGTTTCAAATAAAACATATATCAAAAATTAACTAGTTAAACGTGTTTAAAGGCTATACACGTCATGAAAATGTAGTTGAATTTTGTGCATGACGACTATATATGTCAGGGGTTCCCAACTTTTTTATACTCTGGAGCACATTATAAAATATCGGTAAGGTGGCGGGTACCACTTATTTTTAATCGAAAAACACCTTCCATAACTTGTCATTTTTTCATTACTTATTTTCTTATGTTCATAGTTTGTAAATAAATAATAAACAAAATGACTTAAAATTATAAATTATTATTCAAAATTTATATATACGGGGAAACGTATTTTTCTTTATCGATTAGTGGCAGGCACATAAAAATTGCTCTACGGGCGCCATGATACCCGCGGACACAGAGTTGGTAACCCCTGATATGTTGTGCATGCACACAATTCTACCACATCTCCATGACAGATGTACTCTTCAAACACGTTCAACCGGTTAAAAAATCAGCACTCCGATTTTGAGTAATTATAAAAGATATTTAGGTGCAAAATTTTTATGTATCATAGATAAATTAATGTAGGACCAAACCGTCAGAAATCGCTTAATAAATTGTACTAAAGAAAATTTCGGAAATTACTCAGTATAATTAAGAGTTAAAAATCCGTTTTCGAGAATTTAAGCAATTTTCGCAAAACTTAAGTTCGCAACCTTGCTTGCTATTAATTTCTCAGAACATCCTATTTTTCACAACTTTAATGTAAGTCTTCAAGAACTGGATTTTAACTGAATTCATCTAAGTAGATTTCCGAAAAACGTCTAAATGTAAATAGTTGTTGGAGTTTGAATTTTAGTTGTATATATGAACTTTGCTTTGTAAACATATAAATGGAAGCTGGTTTAGGCTTTTTATTATCTTAATGTAAACAAAGAATAGATTTTTTTCACATAAAAAAGCTTTAAAAGAAACAATTTCTATGGGAACTAAAATAATTTGTTTTAATATGCCTTAAAACCCTTTAATAACTTAAAATGTTCGATATTAAAGTTTGAAGAATTATATATATTTATATATATATATAAGCTAGAAAAAAAACCTTTTCAATTAACCCATTCGAGACGACGATTTTTTTCAAACGCGGTCCCCAGAAGCGAATTTTTTTTCTTTGAATTATTTATTTTTAATTAAAAAATTTGTTAATTATAGAAATAATCCAATTCATAAATGAATTCACATAAATAAGATCATTGCACACCGGGAGTGCAGCTCGTTCCTCGGAAAATTTTTATTGCTAGGTGAAATGAAAATAGATAATTAAATAATGTATAAACGTGTATTTCAAAAATAGTGCGTAATAAAAAAAATATAACTTTTGAATATATTTTTAGGAAAGTATGAAGGGACTCAGTTAATTTTTAGATTTTTAGTACACACTAAAACCAACGCTAAATTTTGTTTTCCTATAATTCACAGATTTTATTAACCCTTTGTAGCCCAAGATCATTAAATATTAATTTTTTATTAGAATAGAACAGGTTTAAACAAATAAAAAAATACGTATTTTTTAAAATTAAAAAAAATTATTATTCCTTATTTATTTGACGTTTTTAACAGAAACGTTACAAATATATAAAGTTACATTTTTCATATAAAAAAACAAAAATATGCTTTGCTAACAATATATGAACAAAATCATTCACTTACTTATGGGTTTCGACGAAAGAACTACAATTTTATAGACTTTTATTATTTATTTTTATAAAATTCAAACTAGCAACGAATTTCGACTTATCAACACACGAAATTCGAACTCGCTATAATCAACCAGTTACGCCATTTATGATTTATATTTGATACTAAAATGTTCGGTGTGGTATGTTATAACGCAGTGATATTGATGTGAATGAACTAAAATGTTTAGTATATATTTTAGGGGAATTATTGAGGTTTATTCCAGAAATGTCACACGAGTTTATAAAGAGTTAAATCAAGAAGAATTTTTTTTTAACGACTAGGCTACCCAAAATAACCGATGTTTGCACAACACTCTTATTGCACATACGATGTGTAATGTGCGTTTTTGCTTCGGAAAGCTACTGCACACCGTGTGTGCAATTGTCTCGAATGGGTTAATAAAGTAATGTAATGCAGAAAAGTTTTATTAAACACAAGTGTTTACTAAAATTCTTATTATGAATTTGTACCTCATTAAATTACAATTAATTTACCCGGTCATAGTTTTAACTAAGGAAGATATGTTTTATTTCAAGTAATATTTTATTTTTGTACAGACTTTTGCTTTTATGATTAAATATGCAAAATTTCAAGCTTTATTTAAAATATTTAGCTGCTTAAAAAAAATTAAGCACTTATATGACTTTAGTAATATATAAAAAATTATTATAATAGAATCATATTTTATAGTTTTCTCTTAACAAACAGACCCACAATATCACGACTAATGTTTCCGAAAAAAGTAAAAATCAGACTCAAATTAATGTGATCCCACCGCCCAATAAAAATAAAAAAGCTTCGCCCGTCGCTATAGCTTCCGTAATTGCTCCTAAAGCACCTTTAAAAGACATCAATTTGGACATAAGTAGTAAATCTTACATTAACAAAATCGAGCAAAAACAGGTTTTAGATTTACCTATATCGAATAATAAGAACGTCGAAAATGACATTGACTACAACGATCAACATATGGTAGATGAAGGTATTTATTATATTTATAAAATTTATAAAAAGAAATAAATATTAATTTATATTTGTATCTAAAGACCAAGCAGATATTGAAAAGAAAAACGATGCTGCTGGTGTGCCCGGTAATTATGACGATGGAAATCTTTAAATTGCTTTTATATATCTGGTTGCGGCCTCTCTAACTTGTCGTAAGCTTTCATCATTACCAAAACGTTCTTCGAATTGTATGAACTTATTATATAGCATTTTCTTTTTCCGAAGTGGTAAATTGTGCTTAACTGCTTTTTGTAACAACTTTCTGTACGAAAAACGTTAATAAAATTAATAAAAAAATAATTTTTTAAAATTAAATAACTCCATTTAAATTTTTTTGCATTATTTTACAAAATAATGCCTGTGTTATTTAATGTAATTAAAAATAGTATTCGGTTAGTGCATATAAATTATCGAATTTTTTTTAAACTATACTTTTCGACATATTTTCGTTTAAAGTCGTATGGCTTATTACCAGAGTCACATTTCAATGAAGATTTCCTCGAAAGTATTATTTTTTGTTACTTATTCTGAATTTTAACGATATAAAAAAATTTAAGAGATTATCGTGGAATTCTTTTATATATGCATAAACTTAGTAATAAAAAAAAGCATTTAGCAATCCCAAAGTGCAGAGTTTGCTTGAAAAAATTCTGTCTGGTTATTTTTCAATACACAGATAAAAAATTCTACTTAATATTTAGTATAAATGTACTTGATTTTGGGTCAAACAAAAATATGTGAAAAGCTGTAAAAGGTATACTTCGCTTTTGCAAATTTAGTATCATTTTACTGATTTTTAAGTATAAATCTTATAGAATGAAATATAACTTTAACTAGTTCAAATTTTAAGTAGAAATTTTTATGAGTGTATAAAAAATTCTACATCGAATATTTAAAACGTCTGTGAAAAATGATTTGGAACATTTGTAACAGTGAATCCAACTGTACCTACGAGATAATATGCTACCAGAATGAATATCAATCAAGAATTAATATTGTGACAACTTGCTGAAATTAATAAGGACAATGAATCTAACACAAACTAATTAAGCGAAATAGATTAAGTTGGTTGAACGTACGCTTATTATTAGGAATAACATTTCATTGAGAATTATATTTGATTGAATTATCGAATCTTTCACCAACCAACTTTCGTGTTTTCTTTTTTAGTAATTAAAATTATTCTTATGGATTAAACAGTATTAAAATAAAAACAATTATAAATAATTGATAGAGTCTATAAATTTTAAAGATCGGATATTTTTAAAAACAAGTCTTCAGTGCCTGAAATCTCATGGAGAAAAATGCATTGAACTGAATTGTGAATATTTTAGTTGAATAAACAAACAAAGTTTTTTTTATAAAATTACGTAAAAATTCCACATTTTGTACGCACCAAGCTAATATATGACCTTTTTGATTTTAATTAAACTTGATTATTTTAAAAAAATATTATGAGAATATAAGAACTAAAATATAAGGACACAAAATTGCTTTGATTATACCTTATCAATTCAGTTATACTCGAATTAAGCATTTTTTCACTAATTTAATTTTATCAAAATTTTTTCAGTGTATTAAAGAATGGCCATTAATAACGGACACAAAGTCCATCGAATCAATAACTACCAATTTACATTAAAATATTCGATTTCTCCATTCAAAAAAACGTTTTTATGAAATATAAATAAAAAAAAGAATTTTTTAATAAAAAAATTAAGATTTCTAAATACTCTGTTAAATAAATAATACGCAAAAAGGACATAAATTACTAGATTATAGCACATTTCCAATTGCATATTAACGTCTAATGTAGATAAATTAAAAAAAAAACTTTAATATTATTAAAATATTGTACGTTTTAGAAAAAGAATAAGTCAATTTATTATCAACAGTCTTTGAGTTAGTACAAATGAGTTGATTTTGAACGGTTTAGTAACACAGATACCCAGATTAGCAAAGGAAATTTTTTTCTAATTTCCCTTCGTTTTTATGTTGATATAAAACTCAAAAAAAGTGGCGATATCTTTTGACAGAACCTTCCACAATGTTGCCGAAAAAATACTCATTTGTATAACATTTCTTTTATGGCAATTACAAAATAAATAAATAAATGAATCGTTTTGCCAATTATTTTTTAAACTTTTTTTAAAGTTTGTCCAAAAAGAAATAGAAAATATTTATAAGAAAAAATATTTTTGACAAGAACGCCCATCATTCATAGAAAGAATACAGTAACGCCATCAAATTTTAAAGGGAAAGATAAGGGAACGTTTTGCCGATCTGGGTAATCTGTGTTAGTAATGGAATGAATTTTTTAACTAAAACTTCACCAAAAATTCGTTCGAATAAATAAAGGAGTACACTCTTTTTGAAAAAGTTATATTTAAAGTATTTAAACATTAAAGACTTTTATCGCACTTGAACAAATTGAATAATTAATTTATTTTCCTTTTTTGTTTATTTCTTTTATTTATTCGAACACATTTTAGGAATAAAAAAATAACATTGTGAATATATGTTAACAGCAATAATTCATTGCTACTATATCAGATTTGTACACGGATTCGTATACATAGACTGCCTATCGACAAATGATAAAGATTCAATGTGGTGCAACACCACATTGAGCCATATGTATTGATATGTCCTATATAAAATTATGCAAGTGCAACATGAACAAATTAAATAAAAAAAACCAAATCTTTAGTACAATAAAATGTTAAATGTTCATAATTTTTAAGGTTAGAGAATGCAATAAAAAAGTCTATTAATGGGACTCAGTTGTTTTTTAACATAGAAACAGCATATTTTTCTTAAAATACAAACATTATTTCTATACACTTAAGTTCTTAGTTTTTACTAATAGGTCATTTTTACGAACTATTAAAAAATATAACTTGTCTACATTATAAAAAGTTATTTTTTTTATTAAAAACTAATATCACAGTCGCAAAATAAAAATATATTCACAATGTTAGAAAATATATTAACTTTAATTATTAAAATTAACCTTGCACTTAAAACATTATTTTGCTTAATTAGCATATCTGCGTATAAACACCAAATATCTACTCTACGAGGATAAGATGTTAACAATTTGTCCAACAAAGCTTCTGCTCTATTTTTATCACCATATTTTGATTCCATTAATGCAAATTGTACTATTAAATCAATATGTTTTTTCTGTTCGAGACTAATTAAAGCTTTTTGCATGTAAAGTCGGGCTTCATCTTTATGCCCAATTTTGTAGTAACAAGATGCTAATTGAATCCATACATCTTCAATATGTCGATGTTTCTTTAAAATAACTTTCGATAGTTCATTCATTACTTCGATTTTCTCTGAATTGGCTAAAATATGAATTGCTTTTAAGTAGATACTTAAGTCGTCATTTAACTGAGCAGCTTCTTTCAAAACCTTTTTGAATGACGTAACTGTACCATATCTATTCTCGAGATTCAATAAAGCGATCCATATATTTAATTTTTCTTGTTCTTCCCTGAAATGTATAACCGATAATGCTTTGCGAGCAACATCACGAGCCTTCTCGACTTCGGACGCCTGTAAAAGTACATATAGCTTTAAAATGATAATAGTTCTCGTTCTAAAAAATAAAATCAAAACTAAAGCATTGCAATGAGTTACTCAAATAAACCCGAACTTGATTCAACCATACTTCGAATTACATCAAATCGGGTTCAGATCCTTGTAGAAATTTTATTCAACTTAGTGATGAAAAAATTAACTTAATGCAATCTTCTAGTTAAATTCATTTTACAAATAGTTCCAAAATTTTTACTTGGCAAAAGTTTTTCAATATTAAAATTGGACAAGATTTAACACGTTCTACACGACTGTACCAGTGGTACACATGTAGTTTCCTAAAAACAAAAAATACAATAAAAACAAATAAGCACCGACAGACGATAATAACAAAAACGCGCCGGATAGAACGTGTTAATGCACAAAAAACTTTAATTTTCGAAAAATTATGGGCTAATTCTCAAGAAAATAATGAAATGTTTATATTGGCCCAAAATTTTTTGTTTAAAAAACTTAGGTAATTTTAGGAAAACGCGTTAAATTTAATTCTTTATTAAGAATATACCTGCCTTCTTTTTGCATCTTACTATTTTTTTCTATATTCTTTTCATCAAATTTCTAACTAAAACAATATATACATTTCAATTAGGAAACTCTACGTCATACAGAGGTTTATATGCACAGTTACTAAAGTTGTCAAGTGTACATTACACCAGTCACATATAATTAATTATTCCGTACCAAAATTTAAACACTTTGTCGAGTAATTTTTATTTATTAGAGCTTATCTTGCTTATTTTTGTTCTAGAAAATAGAAAAACTCAATTATTTTATATATACAAAAGTATTTAGCCTTTATATATATATATATATATATATATCTTTTATTTACTTCAAAAACTAAAAAAAAATTCAAATTTCCAAAATGCATATTTTATTTTTTCCATTTTTTAATTTATTATTTTTGGGACCGCAACAGATATATCTAAATAATTTTAGCATGACCTTAATATTTTAAATTTTTTTCATACAACTTTTTAATCAAATTCCTCAGGTTTTTTCACACACCGAGAGAAAACTATAACTAAAGCAGATAATAATTATGCAACTTTAGCAAAGCGTTTTACTATATTTGGAATATACAAAAATTTTGCTAATTTAGAAACAGTTTTATAGTAATTAAAAAAATTTTTCTAATTTTTCTAAAAAAAATTTGCTTTAACAGCATCTTAAATTTATTTATCTTGTTTTACTAATTTTTTTCTCAGTACAGAAAAAAAAATTGAACCTGAAAAAATCATTCATTATTTCCTTTAAAATTTATCCAAATTTTTCAGTTTTTATGTTTTTGTTGAATGTTAAATTTGTGTTTTTAAAGAGAAACGTACAATTTAATTCTTATGGAATTTCATTGATATACAACAAAAGTCGGCAGCCTTTTTCAGTAAACGAGCAATTTTCATAAGTAATTTTGGCGGACACCCCGAAACTCGCAACTGAGAGGTGCAATTCTTAAATATGAAAATAAGACAGAAATTATGTGAATATAATTACGTTTTTTCGAAAACCATATATTTAAAAATTATCTCTTTATCAAATAACAGATGTAAGTATTGAAATTTCCCATTCCGTATATACCCCCAGAGTATACTGTTGCTTTTTACAATACAATATAATATTTTACAGATGCGAAATCGAGACAAAACGTATAGTTTAAATCAGTCTTAAAGATTTATCCTTAATTGAAATTGTATTCTTAAAAATCTAATTGCACAATAGATATATTTTGAGTATTCAATAAATTAAATCTCAAAGTAATCTTGGTATTAGTAACAACTGAAAATTATAATAATTTATGTAAATTATCATTGGTATATTTGAAAAGAATTGTCAATATTTCAAAATTATATACACTAACTTGAAGATAAAACGCCATGTATTTAATCCACAGTGAGGAATTATTCGGTTCACTCAGTAGCAATCTATCGAAATCACTAGAAGACTTTGGCTGAAAATCATCACTGGCCATTTCAGCTTCAATTTTTCGTAATCGTTCTTCTTCACGACGAGCTAATTCGAACTTTTCTGACGCACTTAATTTTTTTTTCTCCTGTATACAACTATCGTTTTCATCGTCAACCAATTCACTACAATCATCGTCTTGGTCTTCTGACTTCGTTAAATTCCAGAAATCCTCTGGCCCTGGTAACTGAACTTCAATTCTTTTATCTTTAACATCAATGTCTTTATTATCACATAAATCAATTTCAATAGACTTATCAATTTTTTGCTTTTTCTCTTTCGGTTCTAAATTAGAACTCAATGATTTGATTGATATTGATCTTTTTAATTCTTTTTTTATTAGTTTCTGTTCACTTCGAGCAACACCAATTACATATTTATT